>RHGJ01000029.1:0-128247 GCA_005281535.1 Taphrina confusa | reverse complement strand
CGTGGGCAATTCATTGTGAAAGTTTATAAGCTATCGTACATATTCAAGATCGGGTGAATATTTCTGTCACGTGACTGTATTGCGACTTCTGTAGCGGCTGCTAGCTAGCAAGCACATGTAATATAAGGCACCAACCTTTAAGGTGCGTGGCATGTCAAGGCACTCACGAGCGAAATTGTCAGCCAAGTGCATTGTCAGCGTACTTTGGAGACGTGAGGGCTGCTCTGTCGTATGATACGAACCATCATTCTTGTGCTGCAGCGTTTGTGACCTGGAATTGAAGCTTTGCTCCCCTTGCCTCTTGATTCAGATTAAGTGGAGACTCCGTAACACTACCCACCAGCACCTGCACCAACCTGGCAAATATCGATACCGTAAGTCTGCGAGTGCAAAAATGAGTTCCCTCAAGCGCCACTCCTCCTGCTCCTCCTGGTCCAAGTGCAGCATGTCCAGGGTTGTATTGTCACCTTGGGCAAATTACAGCAGGTGAGTGCTGGGAATCCTCCACCACGCCCAAATCGGCTGTGAGTGCATATCATGGCTTTCTCCTTTGTCTCTTCAATCCCGCGCATCCTGCCCCTTGTCTTGATGTGTCTGAGAACAATCGCCTTCATGACCTCTTGAGTCTCCGCTCTCGTCTCTTGCGCACTGCTCTCTTTCTAATCAGCTCAACCGTCGTCGTTATTCCTTGGATTGCATATATCTACTGTCATCAGAGCTTACGATTCAGGTTGATCGTGCTCTTCAACCTTGTCCAATCGACCTTCACCTGTTTTTTCAAGTTAGCGTCAGCGCGTCCTAGTCTACCCCCTTAACAATTGCAAAGACTCTGGAAGTCTTTACCACAGCTAAACAGCAAATTTCAAATGTTTACAGGCTCTTCAGCACTTCAGGACCGACGCGGCGCGTCCAAGAGTTTGGGTTTGGATGTTCTCAGACCCCAGGCAATAGATGAAGCACAAGATCACTTTCTCCCTCCACTCAAGTCGCCACGGGGACACCTGCTAGACAGGATTCGTAGCACTCCCAGAAGCTCTAAATTTGTCCCTCAAAGTGCTCCTGCCTCGAGCGCTTTTCCAGTGAAGCACAGCACCAGCGTACAGCACACTCCACAGCATCCACTTTCTACAGCATTCGTCCCTACGGTAGACACAACAAGTTCTGCCACGCGTTCTTCCAACATCTACACTCCCAGGAGAGCTTCTGCCGGCCAGTTCCACCAAACTCATAGCCTGGCCAAATCAGATCAGCTCGCTCTACTTGAACAACAACTGCGATCACAGAATGACCTACTTGCACAACAACAACTATTGCTACAACAACTACAATTACAAGGACATCAGAATGTGTGTGCCACCCCGCCGTACACTCCTAAAGGACTTGGCCAGCGACAAGCGCAGATGAGCCAAACAAACAACAATGTCGTCTACGATCCTATCACCGGCCAATATTACATGTTCACTCCACAAGCACAGCCAGCTTACTTGACGACTCCCGTTACGAAGCCGAGTGCTGGAATGTATACACCAGAGTCAATATCTCGGACTTCTCGCCCAAATGACGTTGTGCGAACTCAGACACCTCCAAAGGGTACCCAAGCTTCGCGTCAGCCTAGTGGTCCGCCTGCTATCGAATTACTCATCTCCGATAAGGACGGATCGCTGAATTTCGGAAGCCGCTCTCGAAAGCGAGCCACACAGGTCTTGGAAGCTGGACTTCTGAGACGACGAACTAGTCCAGTGCCTGGCACGATATCTCGACCAACAAGTCGCGCTAGTTCACGAAGCAACAGTTCTCTCGGACCTATAGATGAAGCCTTTCCAGCCATCTCGCTTTGAGACTTGGAAGGCTCGAATTTCTTTTATACTAATGCCACTATGCACAAATACTATACAGTGTGATTTGCCTTGTAGTGATGTGGTTAATGTGCCCTGCTTCTGTGTTTGATGCTTGCTGAAATTGTCTTTTCTTCCTGTCCTACTATCTCGCTATTCCCATTCTTGTTTGCCATAAACGCGGCTAGTCGTGAATGAAGCAATTCTACTGCCAGAAGCTCGTGAGATTGCCAGTAATCACCAGTAGGAACCACATATTTAACAGAGCTGGTTCAGGAGAGTGCACAAAAGCATGATACACAATTGTTTGTTTAAATCGTGTATACACTATATATCCTAACGGTATCGAAGGAAGATATCGTGGGGGTATAGCGCAGTTGGTAGCGCGCATGCTTTGCAATCTCTGATCTGCATGAGGTCCAGGGTTCGATTCCCTGTGTCTCCACTTTTTGACCTTTTTATGCAATGTCAACTTTTGAACGAATATCCATCATCACGAAGACTAAGATTGATTGCGACGGGTTTCTGAACGAATATGATTATTCATGAGATCTAAGATTGATTACTCAATACTAAAAATATATATATATGAATAAAGGCTAGATGAATAGTCCCACATATCAAGTTCCATCTGCAAAATTCGTATACCTTCGATGATGTGTATTGCTTGCACGTTATGATCACTGGTTTGAGCAGTGTCTATGTACATATCTTCGATATCTATCGAGCAGCAATCGATAGACAGCGACCTTTCATGCTACGGAGCACGGTCATAAGTATATACAAGAACTTGTCGATGCGCGGATCAAGTTTCCGCGAGCCCAGAAGCAGTTGTCACACAACTCTCGGTCGTGCAACCCAATGTTTTCGCAGGAGCAACCATGTCACCCCACTGTAGACCACAAGATCTTGACTGTATCTTTCGCCTTAAACTTGCGTTGGATGGTGATTCGCGAAATGAGTCCTAAGGTGACGCAATCGTCGATTGACCATAGAGTCAAATCTGCACGATGGAGTACTGTCAGAATTTCAAGATTTCTCAGTGGATATACGGACCAGTGTCTCGGGCATATCAAGTTCTTGACTATCGTCTCCGTTCTCGCCACGAGCTTGTTGCATCCTTACTGTCGATATGTTGATTGCCTTGAACACGCTAGCCCAATTTGAAAGGACAGAAGCAACGGCCTCTGTCCCTCCGTTCAGGGTATCTAGTTTCGACTCGAGATCCTGCATGCCCCTCAAAAGAGAATCCGATTGTGTCTTTAATTGTAACAACGACTCGTATTCTTGTTGTTTCTGCGCGATACGTTGCTGGATACCTTCTTTTGAGCCTGAGGAGCTTGCGCCTTTGCTCGCGCGATACATGCTGGAAGATCGAGAATTCATGCGACCTCGATATTGTAGAAGAAGAAGAAGAAAAGAGTGTGAGATGAGTTTTCACAAGAAGAATGGATGGCGCGACACAGTTGCATATATAAACGCATTAATGTTGTCCGTACGATTGAGGCTATAAAGCGCGACTTGTAGAGCTCCTCTGTGGCCTTTCGACCGCGTACTCAAAGGAGGAAATACGCCCCGCGTTGTTGTTACATCATTCCCCCACAAACGAACCATGGCAGCCCTTGTCAAGACATGACAAGTCAAAGACATATCTGCATATACTCTTGAAAGCCCCAAAGTCAGTAAAGAGACCGAGACCATGTTGCGAACAATCGTCTCACGAAGAGTCCTGTTGCAAACAAGAACTTATGTCCACGATCCATTCAATTCCTCAAAGCCAACATCAGAGACGCACGCAACTGAGAAGACTGATAAAAATCTCAATGTACAGTCTGACGCCGTTGAAAAAGGCATGAATGAGAAGGATTCGGGAAAACAGGATGCTGGAGAAAAGAAGAAACACAACACTCGAGCTCCGGGACCGGTCATTGGCATGCAGGACGAGAGAGGTGAGTCTTTATCGCACTGATGTAGAACGAGAAACTGATTCGGAAATTAG
This sequence comes from Taphrina confusa, assembly GCA_005281535.1. Taxonomy (NCBI): domain Eukaryota; kingdom Fungi; phylum Ascomycota; class Taphrinomycetes; order Taphrinales; family Taphrinaceae; genus Taphrina; species Taphrina confusa. The sequence continues at coordinate 124,413 of RHGJ01000029.1, read as the reverse complement.
GTGGAAAAGAGTCGTAGAAAATGGTACTAAAGTCTAGATTTGCAATATAATATGATGCATTTCGAAAAATACTGCACACATGGACTCGATACTGATATAGGCCATCATTCTATCACAAATTGAGAAACCGCCTCAACCGAGGTCGATACGGAATATCTGACTTGTATAGAATATGAATTGAGCAATCTCGAATCATAAATGACGAAAAACGTTCTCCGAAATTGCAAGCCATCGTCAATACGACATTAGTCTTGTGTTTGTCACTTTCTCTACTAATTGTGCTCCAACAACAGCAGCCGACTTGTCCATACACTATTGCGAGCACATACCTAGACTATAAAACGAGATCAAACTCCTTCCTAAGGAATCTCTTGGGTAGATGGTTAATAAGTGGTCGTCCGAGGACGACTTGAACGCTCATCGTGCTTTCATAAGCGCCTTGCTCGAGAATATGACGCCGACGAAAGAACAGAAAAGTCGGGCGTACGAGTTATACTGCGAGGCGAGTGGGAATCGAGATCGGAGTGAAGCGTCTTTTTTGAAACGAATCTGCAAAACACCGTCTAAAGTCAAGCATGCCTCCGGTACGTCTATACTCCCGTTTCTTGTAGATTTTATCCGTGCCAGGCGAAAGCTAATTCGTCAGATCCTTCCACTTCCCAGCCCACGTCATCGAAAAGGAAATCGGCATTTCAAGAGCGTCTCCTGGACTTCGAAAATAATGACCGAAAGCCCATAAAGCGTGAATGTTCGGATGAGGCCCTGGAGATCTCCACAGAGCCGATTGACTTGACCATGGATGATATTGACGATTGCAGCACCCCTACGAAAAAACCAATTGACAAAGGGAAAGCCAAGTTACGTTAAATAATATGTATATAATCATCATTCTGTATATATTGTGATTCGCAACATACTCGTAGTCATGATCCTCGCTCGACTTGCTACACATCTCACGCACATGGCAGCAACTCGCGATTGAATTTTTGAAAATTGGCGATTTGTGTACGAGAGAAATCGGGTATGCTTGAATGCTATATGACCACTGTACCATATGATTATGACTTATATTCCCTTATTTACGCGTTGCTTGCGCCGAAGCATAAAATCGCCTACTGAAACGCCGTGCAATGCCGAAACGCTACTCCAATTGTATAAATGCAAGAGCCAAATACGACGATACCTATCGTCGTATGTCAATCATGTCGCAGTCGTCATCTATGTCTAAGCCGACTTTGCGAAGACCCTTGCTAGTGACCCATGAAACGCTGACATCTCCCTCTGAATCGTCGCTGAATATGCTATCTGTATCGAATTTCGATATTCCAGATGGTAGTCTGAGTGAAAATTGACTTTTTGCATTGCGTAGTATCGGCGCAAACTGTGTAGAATGGATCGTATGCATAGATTTCTGGGAACGCAGAGCTCTATGCGAGATGGTGGGCAGTTCCACGGACGAATTCAATCCGTCCAGGGAGTGCTCTGGCATGGACATCATGTCGAACAGTGTTGCGGATGCTTTTGTTGTACCGGGAATGTCAATGTTCATGGTTGACACATTAGACATTGACAACGGCTCACTCCCTGCTGGCCCTTGTGAGTGCGACACCTTGCGGGAGCCTCTCGAGAACATGCTCCAGATAGAGGACTTCTTCTTCAAAGTACGACCGGCGTTTGGCGAATCACTTCTGCTGCTACACGTAGGCGAGGATGCGACAGAATCGTTGTTCTCGACTCCTAGTGCTTGGCTGCCAGATGCCGAGCGCAAGAAGTAGTTGTGCAGTGCCGATGATGACGATGTTGTTCTCTTGCCAATCGTTGGTCGTCCCATTTCCTCCCTGACGTCGCAAGGACAGTGTACACCTTGTGAGACTCGAGCACTTCGGCAGCACGGAAAGTTGTTGACAGGACAAGACTATATCTACAAGATGCAAAGTTCTAGGGGTCAAGCGAGCACATATATACACATCGATACTGCCACGATGGACGAGCGATGAGCTTGCCGTGTAGCTATGTCGATGTGAGACTAGCCTCCACTACCATTCGCAGCGGCACGATATCCATCTTGCAGCATGGTCTTCTATTGGTCGTGGGAGAGAAGGAATGCGCCGTCTGACCAGTTGTGCTTGGAATGCAGTGTGAACCGAATGAGTGGTTCCCCAGATGTGGTGACAACCATAAATTCTCCGGCCGCTTCTACAATCCGCGAACACAACACAACCTCGGTAGCCACGAAGATTCGTTACCTAGTCCCGAAGAACTTCCACCATGTGATTTTGGGCGGACATGCGGAATCCTTACTCACAATTCACACCATGTATGTCACTTATGAGAAATGAAGTGCTGCTTTTGTGACCCAGTTTTGGTTACCCGTGGCTTAGCGAAGATCTTCTCGATCGGATATCCGGACAGCGTATGCAAGCTTGTGTAGCGTTAGTGTAGCTTATCTTCAAGGTCGGCTTTACCACCACTTGCTCCACTCTCCTGTGAGCAGTATAACCATCATGAATTGGCTGACAGAATAGACCTGGTCCAATGCTCAGAAAGCAGACAACCTTTAATCAGCATGCTGATGTGACTACATCTGAGCTCGGTATGTAATTTTGTCGCTTTGTGTCGTGGCTACTGTTGAGTTCCAACCCAACCCAAACTTGCTGGAATTTCCCGGAACGGGACATGAACCATAGGCATGCATGGCGGAATTGAATTGGACACGCCAGCAGCACAGTGAGCGTACCCAATGAGATCTTTTCTGACATTGTATGTCCAGAAACAGAAGAGGCCAAGCAATGGATAAAACAAAGAGTCACTGATGAGTGTAATCGCATTAGAGTCGGTGGAGGCCGAGCGCTGCCATTACCGGTAAAGAATTGTGGTATATTAGTTGAACATGACGATATAACGGCTTCATCAGGCAGCTCTAGGACTTCGTCTAGGAAGCGCCGAGTAAAAGTTGTTAATCGAATTGAGATCGCATCAGGAATGGACTTTACCGCCGTTCAGCAAATCATGGTATCAGACCCAATCGAATATCCATACAAGAGCGGGTATCAATATATACACGTCTTGGCTTTCACGGCGAGCTCAAGTACCATGGCACTGCTGCTGCCATATCTCTATGCACCATATCTAAAACAGGCACCTCTCAGTACCGACATAATAGATGCAGCCAGTCAGGGGAAGACTGTTGACGAGGAGTTGGTGGTCGCAGCTCAGAGAAGTGATAAGGACTGTTTCGAGAACAATCTCAGGGAATGGGTGCTGATCAACGAGAAACTCTCTCGAGCCCGCCACTCTATCAAAGAGTTTCACTCCATTGCATGATGTGGCATTCAATACTCAACATGCTAACACAATCGTATTGCAGTGATCTATGAATCCCTCAATCATAGATGCTGCAGGTCATACATAGCCTTGTTTCAACGCGGCCGTCTTCGGAAAATGAAGGCATTCTAATGCTTGCGTCACTCTTCAACAAAGCTTGTCGAGATGGACCAAATGAACATAGCAATAAGAAAGATCACGAGCACAAATTCAGAATATCAAGATTCCATTCAGTAGCTTGAGAATGCCTTACATGCCGTCTCGAAAAGTCAACGGCTGCCACACCCAAGAGTGAGCTCGAGCCTGAGAAATCGTAGCAGCGCAGTCGTTTGAGTCTATACTCATCCTGTCTATATATACATGCTTTGGCAAGCTTTCAGATCATCATCTGAAGTGTCCAATTCTCTTTATACCTTCGTTGCATTGATATGCATTTGTGGGTCAGACTTGACGATAGCTGCGAGCAAATTGTCCACAATGACTTTCTTGCCGTCCTCTTGTGTCTTTTTGATTTCTTCTAATTGCGTGTCGATGGACTTTTGTGCTTGTTTTTCAGCGTCTTCATTGCTTCCAGAATTCTATTCTTCATCAATTTAGATCGACACGATGTACCGATAACACACCTTTGCTTCATATTCCTTGTATTCCGCATCCTTCTTGGCCTTGAATCGATCTATCTCCTTCTGTGCCTCTGAACGTGCATCCTTCAGACGCTGAGTCCTATATTGTCGCGCTTTCTCTACGATTTGCTGCGCATCTCTCTCAGCTTCGAGTAGAGTTTGGATCGAGGCAGTGTTTTGAGCAGACATTACACACGTCTCAAGCGAAAGTCGATCGATCTGACTTATCGGTATAGGCGTAGCTGAGATATTTTACATAGCCAACATATACATGACAGTTCAACGATAACGAGGTAGTGGCAGAGCACCGTTCCGTAGCGGGTTCACACCTCAAGCGGGATCGATCATCACCAAACGAGCATTTACGATAAAGCCTGATCATTTCTTTAGATCGTGAACACCTCATCTGAGAACTTGATCATATATAGGACTTCCATGATTGCTACTTAGCTAGCGAGTGAAGAGTGACTTGCAGGATTCCGGCAAGTATTGTCAAGTATAGTCGCAAGCCGACAAGCTAGTCTGTCATGATAGAGCGGGTCGGAAACATCGATTCGACCGAATTTCATGCAAGATATGTCACTCAGCGGAAGCCCTGCATCCTTACTACGATCCCGGATGACTTGCAGTGTTTAACCAAGTACCAAGACCTCGAAGCTCTTCGCCGATATGCTGGGCATATCGTTGTTGCGGTAGAGCCTATATCTGACAAAGGTACATTCGGCACGTCGGCTACAAAGCAGCATATGTCCTTTTCTTCATTCTTGAAGAGATTGCAAGAGGGCGAAAGGCTTTACCTAACGACACAATACTCAGAAGATGACGATGCGGAAGTTGTCACAGAGCCGATGAAGACATTGAACTCAGGCCTCAATATTCCGGTGACTCCAAACTTCGCTGGCAGTTTGGTCACCGCAAAGCTCAATTTATGGCTTGGAGCTACTTGGACTGGTACGAGCTCTGGCTTACACCACGATTTTCATGACAACTTCTACATTCTATTATCAGGACAAAAGAAATTTCGGATCTTTCCACCGTCTTGGAAGAGCTGTAAGGCATTGAAAATCGTCGGACAACCCCATGAAATTTTTAGCAATGGCCTTATATCTTATGGCAATGGCATGTGCTCTGATGGTTTGAAAGCCTCACACAAGGCTCACATCCGGGCAGATATATGCGAGGCAAATCTGAAGAAGGCTAAACTCTCTGGTGTGGGGATCGAAGAGGCTGAGAAGCACTACGAAGATGCCATGGAGGCGCTTCTAGATGCTAAGCTGGATGATGCGGACGAAGCAGAAGATGGCGACTTTACTTCTGACCGGGACAATAGTAGCAGTGACGCAGAAGACTCGACAGAAGAGGATGCTATTAGACTACCCGGTATGAATGAGCAAGAGCAATCTGACTTGTCAGCCTTGCCCGAGTTTGGGTCACAAGCCGAGGAAGAGCGAGAAGTCGAATCGAACCAAGTGTCTGGATCGTCGAAAGAATCCTTTGTGGAAGATGAAGATCCGCCGTCTTTCTCAACTTTCACTACTCTAGAAGTTGCCGAAAGACTGAAAGATGAAACTCTTCATGGTATCGAATTCGACCTTACGGCTGGCCAAATGCTATACCTGCCCGCGTCCTATTTCCACGAAGTGATCAGCACATCTGCAGATCACGAGTTTCATATGGCAATTAACTATTGGTTTTATCCTCCTGATGGCAACGGTAATACTTATAAAGACTCGAGTATCATGGCAGAATTGCAGAATCGTATCAAGAAGAAATATCCTAACCCTATTTTGGACAAAACGGAACTGCCAATGCTCAAGAAGGTCAAAAAGTGAAGGCCAGGTACCGACATGATAGCGGATCAATTCGCTCACTAACTTTCCATGGACGATCACTGACCGCTTCAGCAATCGGATCGTCATACATTGTAAGTCTGGCTGGTTCATTGCTCACCGTGCAATATTGCTTGCGAATTACTCAAAGCACGAAATTGTGAAACCAACCTCTTACTTCAACCGATGGTTGGCAGAACTTTGGATTTCCCCACAAAATCCTTCCCACGTGGATAAGCTGCCGTAAGAACACGCACCCCGGATTTTCGCATTGCCAGATTTCTCGACCTTGTAAGCACTCTTGAATTCGCACAAGAGCTCGGGGTACAATATTAGAGAGACGATTGCTCTGTACGGAGATCTCTTGATTACACAGTCACGCAACACGTCGTACTTTAGTCGAGTAGTCAGTATCATGGCCAGCATGACAAAGAGCTCAACAAAAGTCCCAGCTATAGCTAGCCCTTCGTCCTCACTAATCATCCTATCTCCATTGGATACTCCAAGTCCCTGTGGCTACAATTATCGCCTGGTCATGGTCCGACGAAATGCGAAGAGCTCATTCAAGAATGCTACTGTCTTTCCAGGCGGCAATGTTGATATGAGCGATCACGACCAATCGTCCACATTCGATAGTTCGAGTCCTAGTTTAGAGACATACAAGAGATGTGCCATCCGTGAGACGTTTGAAGAAACTGGCATCCTGATCACAGAGCCTCGAGTCCAATTCCCTGCCGGCTCAAGAAAGGCATGGCGAAATAAAGTACATGACTCTGCAAAGACCTTTCCATCCCTCCTAATTACATTCGCTGCGCGCATAGATTTCGATTCCTTGGTACATTATGCTAATTGGATCACTCCAGTCTCGCTTCCGCGTCGCTATAACACCAATTTCTTCCTTTCTGTGGTCAAGTCTGCGGAAACATTGCCGGCAAAGCACGACAATAGCGAGACTTTACAAATCAGTCATTATACTCCAATAGAGGGCATTGAAGCTCATAGAAGGGGAGAGATCGTTCTATTTCCTCCTCAGTTATACATGTTACACGACTTGGCCATCACTAAATCCTACGAGGAGCTTATTCGCATCATGCAGAAGAGACCGGTGATTCCGACACAACCTCGTTTTATGCCTGACCTAGGCTTCATTGCATTGCCCGGAGACGAAGCTCGCGGCGGTCGACAAGGTACTTACAATAGGATTACCGTCTCGCTACAAAAGTCCAATATGGTGCCCATCAAGATCACTAGACAGAAATTGGAAGGATTCGCGGATATGGTGACTGAAGAAGTACCTGCCACAGTAGAGAAGAGTTTTCTCAAGGAGAAGTTGTAGATCAAGGAAAACCATCTTAGCACTCCGAAAAGAGCATTCATGTATAGAGGAGAGCATCAAATTCTTGTCCTGGCTTAACAAGTCTGTTGAAAATGAGGAGACAAATGCATGTGTCCTGAGATGTACTGCTTACTACCGTGTCAGTGCGATACGAGATTTCTGAAAATGGTAACGCGAATTGGCCTTGACGTTTCCACTCGCGCGACAAAGGTCGCTCTCAATTCGTTACAAGTAATCCAATCCTGTGACTCATGGTCGCGAGCCGTACGCCAGTGTTCGTCGTGCCATGCGCTTCAGAAAGCACATGTTTTGACTTCGGTACCAGGAAATTCAAATGACTTGGGTAGCCACCATCAGGGTGGGGAAGCGATATCCACTTCTCGCTTGACTGTAAATGGCAGGTCACGGGCACGTTTTGGATGGCACGATCCATGAATTATCACATGCGCACTCTACGACTTGTACATGAAACGACGAGTAAAGTGCGATGTCTTGTGGCTCGAGGTCATGGTAAGACGTATACATGTCTTGAAGACTCGATTACTATCGAAACATGAATCCTACCAGCTGCAGTATTGAAAGTCGACCATTTCCACAGTTAGCTCGAGGCGGCACGATAAGCGCTAGCGTGTCAGCTGCAGCTGGTGTAGAGTGGGGACTACTTTTGGGCGCCGTGGACGAGGTCTCCAGCCCAGACCTGCCGCTGGTAAAATTGACATTGGCGAAATTGACAAGTGCGAAAGGCCTAGACATATGGCTGCAGCTGCAATTTGCATTACCGCTAACCGTAAGCTTTTGACATGCTAGAGTATTGCATCTTCAGGGTCAATTCACAGCGGGCGGAGTCAGAAGGTCCTACCAGCAAGCTATAGCTGCATCGTTCCTTCTCCAAGACCAGGGGGGACTGGGTTTGTAAACAGCATGTAGTGACGACAATCCTTACTTCAACCTTTCTAAAATGATCTGGTACAACTGCATCTTAAGTCTAATAATGTAGGTTTTTAGACATTCCGACACGTTTGCTTTGTGTCTGGTTTGCAAACACGATTGCTACTCGTGGACTCTCAGCCACGATACACCAACTCTTACTATGTATGCAGAGACGATCAAATTGATGCATTCTGATATATCCTTCGAACGACATTCGATGCTGATTAGCGATTGGCAGATGCGCAACGATTGGAAATTGGAAGGCTCGTTTAGCTCAAATTGAGGACGTGATGCGCATTGAACTATGAGAATTGGCAGAATCGCCACGATGAGCGGCGATGGCTTCCGCGGCTTTCGGCGCATTTCGGTGCCTGACCGCATGAACGTTGATTGGCGATCTCGTGACAAAAATAGAGCAGAATTCCCACCCTTTCACCCAAGCCCTGGCTAATGGTCATCGATCCATGGCCATTGGAAGTCGTACTTGTGACAATCTCGAGCTAGACTTCATTTGCGTCAGAGGAGGCTCCTGGCCAGTTCGAGCCATGACGACGCATTGTCAGTGGGGTCTCTACAGCTGCGAGAGCTGTCGTCGATGATCGATGGCAGAGTCCTGATGAGCTGCTCTGACACTGTCTTACTTGGCTTCTTCATCTGCAGCTGATGGTAGCCCAAGAGTTCGGAATGACTTTGACCAGAGGTACATCACAGATCGACAGTGAATATGACTCCAGACACACAGCTCACGTATGCGAGTACACATGTTTCAGAATGTGCGCATCAAAGCTGGGCAAAATTTCGCTGACAGGCTTAAAATGTGCAGCATTCTTAATTCTATTTACGTCTCGCACAGTCAAGCCAGCATTTAGCTGGAAGCGCATAAAACTGTGGCTTATACTTTGAACACCCAGCAACTCGTAGACATACTATAACAGATGACCTTAAAGTGGTATCAATCGCATAGCCACCCAAGCTCTCTATATGACGACCCCTTCGTATACGTGGGCAAGTGCGAGGCTGACCGATTGTAGTAAGATCTGTCTGAAGCTACCACTTCTGGTAATACATAGTCTTTGTGTCCAACAATGTGCTCACATCTCATGTATCGTGCCTGTGCTCCTTGACCAGGGTTTCGGCTGCTCAGAAGCTCCGTTGTGAGTAGTACTTATCGTGCCGGGGATTCATGCATGCGGACGAAGAATGTGAGACTTGTCGCGCTAACAGCTGTCGTGGTCAAATGGACCAGCTGAATTAGGCAAGCCTGGGTACACGTGTGGGCTTGTGTCAACCTATTTGGGAAGCAATCCTGTAAGTGCTGGGAGATTGTAATGCGGGAGAACGCTGTAGTGTTTACTGCATCGGGAAGGGGAGCAGGCGTTGTTAAATTGAAAAGGGAAGAAGATCAGAGGTGAGCAGGACGTCAAATTTCTTGTGCGGCCAAGTTGTCCTGCCAGGCTCGAAGCGTATGCCTTACCATACTTTGTGTGTGTGAAAAAGCCCTTTGTCACTCACTCGCAGCTGAGGAAGACCTACATCTACTGGCCCTGTAATTGTGGAGGCAAGGGGAGCGGCTGAGAATGTAACGTTCGCAGGTCTCTTAAGGGCGTGATGGGTATTGATTGGTTGGGAGGAGTGGAGTAGAATTGGTGGCGTAGAATACATCCGGGAGCAGCGAGTGAAGGCTCATCTGATGCTCCAACTTCATTGGTTGATGAGATTGTGGGCTGAGAACTCAAGTCGGACACTCTTGGGCACCATCCTCCGACTTCCTTCCACTGAGAAGAGTCAGCCAAGTTTTGTTCCCTCTCCTCTCTCTCTCTCTCTCTGCCAAGTGAGCTGGTTGGATTCCATATCCTTACCCTTCCTTGCCCCTGAACGGTCTCTCCCGTTTCTTCTTCTGGCCTGGTCATACGCTACCTTTCGTCCATCAGTCCTACACGCTCTCTTACATCGACATCTTCATCCTCGCGCTGGTGCTATAAGCACGAAACATCTTCAAAAGCACCGTCCTGATTGAGCTTTGGTGGCCATATCCGTCTCCAAAACAAAGGAGGTGCCTCCAAGGCCCTTGAAAGCTTTGAACCAGTCACGACCCATCAAAGGACTCGAGCTATCGTTCTCTGCCATTTGATACTTTAATGAGTCTACATGCACCTGTGTACAGGACTTCAGAGCCATCGGAACATTTGACCGTACCATCGAAAGGACGAGGTCATCGCCACCGTCGAAGCGCTGCCATCTCATTAGATTGGAGGCATGTCACACTCCCTCCAGTCGAAGCACCAGCTGTCAAGCCTATCGAAGTCCCTGCGAGCTACTCGCCAACCTTGACTTTCGCATCGACCCTCTCAGACACCAGTGTTGAGGAGGAAAACGCGACGACAGACGTTACCTTCACGCAACCTGACACGGCTGATGCAATCACAGCAACGCCACGAAGACGCGTCGCATTTTCCGAGGAGATACAAGAGATACCAGCGGGCATGTCTGGTGACACATGGATGAAAGCAGAGGACTATAGTTGGCCAACTCCTTCGACTGACTCAAAAACTGTCCTGCTTGATGCCCTTGAGCCATCAATAGACCTCGCTCCTGCCATTCCCACTCAAGTTCCAGGTTCGCCAGTCTTCGTGCATCGCAAGAAGAGATCTTCCTTCCTACAATCCACCAAGAATGTGTTGACGCGAAGGCCATCGAAGAAGCGTCCAATCTCTCCAGCTCCTGTCACAGGCTGCTTTGAAGTTCCTATTCCAGCTCCTAAATCCTCAATGATCGATCTCGACTTGGTTCTTGTACCAAACACATCTCTCAGACACAAGAAGTCTGGCTCATTAGGCGCCTTCAGCGGTCTACCAGCTTCACCGTCGAAGCCAAAGTCATGGCATAAGCGCTCCGACTCGGCTCCTGCAGACCTCATCTTCAGTTTTTCACCTCGTCCGGCGTCCCCGGAGTCACGCAAGCGCAAGATGTCTTCCATTGTCGAGCACCCTAATTTGCAACTGGGTGCGCCGCTCGAAGATTGTTCCGAACCTGAGTCACTCTTCAACAATAGACATACAGGCATATGTCAACCGATCGCTGACGACATGATCTTTGGCGAGCCAGGCGACATGGTATCCACTGCCGAATGTTTGAACACTGACTCACCAGCCATTGCTGCTCTCAAGGGACATTCGGCAAAGGACTCCTTATCCAGGTCAGGCTCAAGAAAGGGCTGGAAAGGAATGTTGCATCGCTTGCTTCACTAGACATACTGGTGAATATCGGCCACTTCGACTATGCATACTTCGGGCATCAACCCTGTTCATTGTTGCCACGATTGGAGAATCGCTTGAACGAAACCACGATCTTTAACACTACATTCCTTACTCAACGCTCTTTTCAACATCAAGCAGGATTATGTTTCATAAAAACCCTGTCAAATAATGCGAGGTGTGGTCAATCCTTGATTCCCACGGTGTATCTGTCCCTCGAGCTGGAACTCGAGATTGACACAAAAAGGTATAGCATAAACAAAGACACTGTACTTTCTAGAAACTAAAATGATATCTTCTTATTGATCCTGACTAAATGACGGAAATTGTTCTCGAGAACACTTGTTGTTGCACATAGATGCTGAAGAGTGTGTGACTCTGTCGGCCCAGTCTGATCGATCAGCAGAACAAGTCTTTTCCTCAACAATAGAGACGTCAAGACGCAGGACATTTGTCCTTGATTCACTGCGTAAACAAGATGCAGTGCTAAACTTGACGAACCATGTAAATAAGAATTGCAAAGCTATGGTATCAAGAGCTGCTTGAAATTGAGCATGAACGTTTATGCGTCAATCACTGCACTAAGACTCGGCTGCTGGGTTCGTGACATCTCTCAGTGTTTTCTCTATTGGTGTTTTTCAGAAAGGAGGACGGATCTGGATCATCGGCGAGTTCGAGGCCGATGAGCGGCTCTGACGTTGGCTCCGTGAGCGGATCCACGAAATCCAACTCGAGGTGTGGCGTCAGGGCATGTTGTTGACCTTGACACACAAGATTCGTGCTACTTGAACTCCTGTATAGAATTATAACAATTTAACAATTTCACAAGTTTATATAGATATTCAAGTCTTTTCGAGTAGCGATTGTTCTGCGTTTTGCTAGTTAGCGACAGATGAGTGAGCATCTCGTCGTGCTTGTCCACGGATTATGGGGCAATCCAGATCACATGTGGTATGTCAAGAAAGCACTGCTCGATAGACACGAAAAGGTGGAAGTTCTCGTTTCGAGCACGAATGTAGGAAACAGGACGTATGATGGGGTCGATGTATGCGGCGAGCGCATCGCGACTGAAGTCCGTGAAAAGGTCAAGGAATTGGATTCGAAAGGCACGACGGTCAAGAACGTATCCTTTGTTGGATATTCGCTGGGAGGTCTCGGTGCGCGTTATGCCATCGGGATTTTGAATACTACAGGGTTCTTTGATAATGTCAAGCCGCTCACGTATACCACATTCGCAACTCCTCATCTTGGCGTGAGTCCGACCTCTGGCGGATTCTTCTCTTGGCTCGTCAGCAGCATCGGACCTAAAACACTTTCAATCACTGGCGCACACATCTTTCTCGCTGATGGTCTGCTCAAGAAACGCCCACTTCTCGAAATGCTGGCTGATCCGGCTGCGCCTTTCTACCAAGGACTAGACAAGTTTCAAAAGAGGACGTCATACGCCAATATTGTCAATGACCGTTCAGTCCCATATTTCACCGCCGCAATAACGGATCTCGATCCTTATCAGGACATGGCAAAAATCGTTCTCAACCATGATTCCAAGTATGGAGATGTGATTCTAAAGTCTGACAATCCATACACACCAGCGGGAGAAGAAAAAGTGGAGGTCAAGAAGTATCCAGTGTCTTATAAAGAGTACATGCTACGTTCGGTCATGGTGGCCGGACTTCCACTATGGCTGACGCTCTACTCTGCAAATGCAGTCGTGGCCAACTACAATAGTTCCAGACGGATAGCGCAACATAGGGTGGATAATGCGAGCGAGGCAGAGGAGAAGTGGGCGACCATGACTCAGGATGCTGTAGAGGAGGTCCTGGACACAAACGATTCGCCCAAAGAAGTCGAGGTGCTCAAGTTGAATCCTGTCCAAAACACAATCATGAACAATCTAAACAAGCTCAAGTGGGAAAAGTTCCAGGTACATATTCAAAAGACGCAGCACTCGCATGCCGCGATAGTCTGCCGGACACCGGACAGTGAGAGGCTGACTGAGGGTCACGAGGTGATGAGGCATTGGCTTGACAATGTGTTTGTAGCATGAACGAGAGAAGTAGATTGGGAATGTACAGGGAGGGGCGTGAAGCATGGGCATGGATGTCTGCTCTAGACTATTAGGAACGATTCTAGAAGAAAGTGTATTTAAACGGCAATGAATGAGAGTGTTTTTTACCTGGTGAGAGACAGAATTGTGTATGGCGAGGTAATTAGTTGTAGAGAAGAGTGATCCGATGGTTCGCGGGGGGAGGGAAACAGAAAACCCGAAGTCAAGTTGACTTTTCAACCAATCGAATTCCCTCATCAACGAGATCTGCACACACACTCCCACGTTACCTACGTATGCTGCTTCTTGCCTCATCCTCCATCCTGTAGATCCACTCATACACAACTGCCTCTCTGAAGGGAAAGAGGTAGGAGCACTTGCACCTACCCTGCATCGTGCCCTTGCCCCGGTGCTACCCTGTTGTACTACAAAGACATGGCCTTCATGAATCTGTTCAATAACTTACAAGCATGTTACAACAATCAACCATGTTGTTTGTCCTTGCCGCCCTCCCAACGCTCGTCTTTGGTGCTGCAGTGAGTCCTCATCCATGGATAGCTCCTGGTGCTGGTGACGTCCGTTCTCCATGTCCAGGTCTCAATACTCTGGCCAACCACGGCATCTTGCCACGAAACGGTAAAGGCATCACCGTCGCAATGCTGAACCAGGCTCTACTCGAAGGCTACAATGTGGGAAATGACTTTTCCACCGCGATCGGCTCTTTCGGTCTCTTGTCCTCGCCAAATGCTCTGGCAGGCTCGTTGGATCTCGATAATCTCGACCTGCACGATCTGATTGAGCACGATGCAAGTCTGTCGAGAGACGACACCTTCTTTGGTGATAACCACTCTTTCAACAATGGTAAATGGCAAGAAGTCTTGTCCTATGTCGAGGGTCAAGAATACTTCAACATTACAAATGCAGCCAAAGCTAAATATCACCGTGTGCAGGAACAGAGCGCCCTGAATCCGACCTTTACATATACTCCTCTACAGTTCATCCTCTCATATGGAGAGACGAGTTTGTACCTCTCAGTCATGGGGGATCCCATCACTGGTATCGCACCAGTCTCTTATGTTCGTTCATTCTTTGAGGAGGAAAGGTTGCCTTACGAGCTGGGTTGGACAAAGCCGACCACACAGACAAACTTTCTGACGCTCGGTGCCATGGTGTTTGAGCTGAATGCTGCAAATGGAGAGCCGGTGCCAGAGGGTCTCATTCTTGGAGCAAGCACCGTGAAGGCTGCCTTCTCTGGCCTTGACCCAATCACTGGGGCTGCTGAAAAGCTTGTAAAGGTTTGATTATGCGCTCTCTACCTATGTAAATAAAAAGTCTTAGAATCTCCCAATTGTGGCCATGAAAACTGGTTCTTTTACCGTGAGCTTTTGACTTGTGGTAACTTTCAGAGTTTTCACGCCCGGGCACGATCGACTCCACAATTTGAGCCCCGGTTTGTACTTGTACCGAGCATGACCCACAAAAGTCTCACATTGGGCAGTTTCATCAACAAGTCATTATTCTAGTGCTCAGTCCCCGTATAACGCGTCAAATTCGATACAGAGTACATCTTCGACATGGTCTTGCCTGCGCCGCTCTTTCAGCTACAATGCGAAGTCAATGAATACGAATGGGGTAAAGTCGGAAAGGACTCCAAGGCCGCCAAATTTGCGTTGGCGACGAAAGAGGCCGGTCTGGAATTGAAGGAGGATGTACCGTATGCGGAATTATGGATGGGCACACACTCCTCGGCACCCTCAAAATTACTGCCTAGTGGGACGCTGTTGTCGGAGGTGTTGGAAGGAAATGCGGAACTTTGCGGGAAGGAAATTAGTGATGCGTATGAAGGGAAATTACCGTTTCTCTTTAAAGTGTTGAGTATACAAAAGGCACTGAGCATACAATGTCACCCATCGAAAGAGTTGGCGAAGAAATTGCACAGGGACGACCCGAAGAATTACAAGGACGATAATCATAAGCCGGAGATGGCGATTGCCATTACGCCGTTTGAAGGGTTTTGTGGATTCAGACCGGTTCAGGAAATTGTCTCGTTTTTGGATAATGTGGATTCCTTGGCTTTGTTGTTGGGTGAAGAGGCCGTCGAGACGTTCAAGGAATCCGTACGTGGAAAGGAAGACAGCAAGGACGAAGAAGCAGTGAAAGCCAATCGAAAGGCGCTTCAAGGCTTGTTTTCGGCGCTCATGAACAAGGGCGACGAGCAAGTCAAGAAGGCTGCCGATTCCTTGATTGATGCTGCGAAATCGAATCCTAAAACCTTTGGAGGGTCTGAATTCGGAGGTGAATATTTATCTGAATTATTGGTTCGCTTAAACTCTCAGTTTCCACGAGATATCGGGCTCTTTTGCAGCTTTTACCTGAATTATGTAAAGTTGCAGCCTGGCGAGAGTCTCTTTCTCCGGGCGCTGGATTGTCACGCATACTTGAGCGGCGACATTATGGAATGTATGGCTGCTTCGGATAATGTCGTTCGAGCGGGATTCACGCCAAAGTTCAAGGACGTCAAGAATTTGACTGAGATGTTGACCTATGCCTACGCACCGCCCGCGGACCAAAAGATGAAGCCGGAGGAGTGGGATCACGGTTCGGGAACGGGCAAGTCGATTCTATACGATCCTCCGATCGACGAATTCTCCGTGGTTCAGACCACGATCGAATCAGGAGAGTCAGAGATTCATCATGCAGTAAAAGGACCGAGCATCATTATTGCGACCACGGGTGATGGCAAGTATACGGTCGGCAACAGTACCTTGGATGTGAAGGAGGGTCAAGTCTTTTTCGTGGGTGCGAATGCGGAATTGAAGATAAACAGTGAAAGTGGATCGAAAATGGTCACGTATCGTGCTTTCGTCGAGGTCGAGCAAGACAGGAATAGCAAGAGGCACAAGATGTAGTCGTGTAGAAGAGTATTGTGAGGATTAGAATTCCTGGTCACCTGCCACTTCGGTGCGGACCGACGCCAATCTCCCCGCCACAAGCGCATAATCGCGGAGTTGCACTTTGACATTTCCTTGCTTGACTTTTGATACTCCTTTAGTACCATCTACCATCGATAGACGAGACAAGACGCTGGTTTCATTGTCGAGACATGAAAGAGGACTCGAGTGTCCATGAATCACAAACTATTCAATCTTTCAATTCGAATACGACCACAATTCAAGACGATGAACCGCCCTCACCGACATGTCAACAGGAAGAGAAAGAGTCAAACATCACAAAGACAAATTCATCACTTACGACTAGGGTACCGCCCGATGGAGGATACGGATGGGTCGTGGTGGCGAGTCAGACGACAATCAATGCGATGACGTGGGGCTTGAATGCGAGTTATGCGGTATACCTGTCGCACTTTACGGCGCCTGGATCGGATTACTTTAGAGGGACGACGACGTTGCAGTACTCCTTTGTCGGTGGAGTGTCGGTCGGGTTTGCGCTCTTTGCTTGTCCGTTGGCGACGTTGTTGGGGACGCGGTTCGGACATAGGACGCCAATGTTGTTGGGATGCGTGGTGGAGTTGTCTTCATTCATCGGGGCGTCGTTTGCGAGTCGGTACGTGCAACTCTTCATGACTCAGGGCGTCCTCTTTGGTGTTTCGATGGGTCTACTTTTCGCTCCGTCCGTAGGCATCCCGTCGCAGTGGTTCAAGAGGAGGAGGGCGTTGGCGACGGGGATATGTGCCGGTGGATCGGGCTTAGGTGGGGTGATTTTCAATCTAGGCACGAATGCCATGATTCAGAATATTTCTTTGCAGTGGTCCTATCGCATCACGGCCCTCGTCGTGTTTGTGAGTAACTTAGTGGCGACCCTACTCACGCGACCACTCAACCCTCAACCGAGACGAAAGATGGATGGCACGATGATGAGAAAGGCACTCTTTGACGAGCGCGTCTTTGAGCACGACGGGTACGTCTTTATCCTGGCATGGGGATTCGTCTCCCTGTTGGCATACGTCACGCTACAATTCTCAATCTCGAAATATGCAGTGGCGGCACTCCACCTCTCACAAACCAAAGCGAGCGCATTGGCGGCTCTATTGAGTGCCGGCATGGCCTTTGGCAGACCCATGGTCGGGTTCGTGGCCGATCGGTACGGAAGAATCAACTCTGCCATCGTCTTTACCGTCGTGGCAGGGGTCTTGTGCTTGAGTATGTGGGTACCCGCCAACTCTTATGGCGTCATGGTGGCCTTTGCGTTGATTGAGGGAATCGTGGCCGGTACTTTTTGGAGTCTCGTCGTGCCCGTCACCGCGGAAATCGTGGGCATGTCCAATCTCGCCCCGGCCGCGAATATCGTCTGGTTGGTCGTCGCCGTTCCTTGTACGTTTGCAACCACCATTGCCCTCGCCATTGTCGGTGACAGTGGGGATTATATCCGACTCATTGCCTTTGCTGGCGCATGTTATATCCTCGCCGGATTCATTCTCGTCGGCGCAAAAGTCAAGAAACAACGAAAAGTTGGACTCCCGGGGTGGAAAGTCTTGGTCAAGACGTGACCTTATCATATCGTATTTTGATTTCAGCGATGGCAAATTGCGTGTTATGTATATATATCATTCATTGCATATTTTAATTCTACAAAACATTGGCCAGTGCTGTTTACAACGAATATAAAAGTCAAGATAATAATGGTGACCGCTCAGTCATTTGGTTTCTCCTGCGTCGTCTGTCGTCTCTAGATTTTTTCAGTTTCATCAGGGTCGTCTGTGCGAGAATGAGTAGTGCGACGAGGAGGAGGGCGAGGATGGCGATGAGGATGCCGAGAAAGCCTAGGATGAGGTACACGAACCCGGCAATACTGAAGAAATTCGGTTTATGTCCGTTGGGGTCTTCGGGAACGTAAGAGGGAGGGGGATCGTAGACGTCAAAGGTGAGGTAGGTGTAGTGCATCGCAGGACCCCTCGGACTGATTTTAGCGGGCGTGACGAATTTAGTCAGGCGGCCGGCGTGGTAGAGCATCTGAAGAAAGGAAAAGAAGAAGCGTCGCCATGGGACTTTGACGGGTGGCATGTCGACTTGGGATTGATCGAATGATGGACCCCAATGACCTCTCCACGCGATAAAGTCGTCTTCCTGCTCTGGACCTTGATGGGTAGGATCGGCCGTGACGTCGTAAATGTCTCGTGGAGTCCATTCGATCCATTCGCTTCGAGGGAAATTGGAGAATCCAATGTCGCCTACTTCGACGTGCGTAATGGCGCCGAAAGTGATTGCTCGTACGGCGGAATTGATGAACCCATCAAAGGCCGGATCGGTATTTTGCACGTCGTCGGGAGTCTTGTAACAGGCATGACTGTTGTTGTGACTATACACCACCGCATGCGTCCCATCCACCACGGGAAACGCATGTTCAGGCTCGTTGATGTCTGCGTGCACGGTATAATAGACACTCTCGATCCTCGCGTCCTCGACCGACCGCAACACGATCGTCGTGTGTTCCCAATCGGCATAATGAACCGCCAAAGGGAACCATGGAAATCGAGTCACTTCCCCGGACCTCGTGATTGTCTTGAATCCCTGTGCACCGTTAAAGTGGTGATAGTACCAGTACTGCAACGCGACCCGACCGTCCGGCAATACTCGCGCTTGAGCCGTCATCGGCGCGTCCACGAAGCGTGTCCCATCCGACCGGACCTGTGATGCCTCCCCGCCCAACTTTTCATGAGGGACCCATATCTCGTCCGCCGTGGAATTGTAGTACCTTTTAAATGTCGATTTGGGATCACTCGGCAAATATGCTTCTTCGGGATGTAGATAGACTATCGGGGCAAACCTCCACAGAAACTCGTTTCGTAGACTTGAATTCAGCGGCACCGTCACCGGAGCCGTCCAATTCGTAGGCGGTATCGAATTGAGCCAGGGGATGGAAATCGCCTGTGTCGGGAAGGGCGCATCGATTAGCGTCGTGATTAAGAGTGTCCAAAAGTGCATGAATGAGAGTGATTTTGCCAAATCAGGTCCGGGCCACGTCGATGAGGAGTAGATTTGTACAGCGACTATATAGACTTGTAGTGTGTCGCAAGGTAGCTGAGTCAAAGAGAGGTCATCGACGGGGAGTTCTAGCCGGCAAGTGTAGAGAGATTTGAGGGTGCGCGAATGGGATGAAATCTGTTGCTCTAAACGGATGAGAAATGACGTTTCTGATCTGCGGTGCATGCACAACATTTCTCAACCAATCAGATTTTCTCTTCCTGCTCATAGTGTTTCCTTGCGGTTTCACACAAACGGATTAGCCCATCTACAAGCAGCACGATTGAAACAGTCAAGAGTCGTACAAGATAGATTGCGTTTCTGTTTCATTATTGAAGTCGTATGACACTACCAATAGACTCGTGCACCCACGTCCTGTTTCTACCACCAGCAATGATGCCCGAGCACGACTGTCCCACAAATACATCCGGCACCGTCGAGCTCATCGCAGGTCCGCCTGTACGCGACTCTCCTTGGTCATAGCCTTCATTTGAGTCTGGTGACAAGGTTGTGAAAGACATGGTGATGCCCAATCCTTCCGCAGTCACCGGCTTGGCAGTGTGCTGTGCTTCTGGGTCTTCGAAGTACAACTGAATTGTATCCCCTTCACCGACTCTGTAACCTCCACTCAGAGCTATACTTCCCTTGCCCGGATCACCGGCGATGATCTTGATCAGTGGCTGCGGTTCACTCGCTAAAGACGTCTCTGATTGATGCTCAATCTGTCCGAATAGCTGAATGTCTTTACTAATCTTGAGGTCTTTTTGTATGACGCTTCTGATCCTTTCCAGTAATGCATATGTCGCTGGTTGTCCGTCCAACGTGATGAGAATATTTCCTTGTGCCCTAGACCAGTCAGTATCATACTGCACAACAATCACTTCGACACCTACTTTGTCACGGTAAGAGTCTCGCCGAGTTTCTTTAGTCCTGGATGTAAGATTTGTACCTTGTTTTGTTTGTTTGGGAACGCCAAGGCGATTCCTCCATTAGTCAATATCGTCTTGTTGTGTGTCATGGTGATGGGATGTCCTGTGAGAAAAGGAGTCGCGGAAGGAGTCAGGCCGTACTTGCTAGCACTTGGAAACATCTTGGCAGGCCAATCGATCGAGCTGAACTCTGATTTGGCAATGACTATGGCAGACTTGACTTGTGTATACTCTTTGATATTGTTCACTTTTGATGGTGCTTCCGATGTTCCGCCAGATAGTAGACTCTTCCAATCTCCTGATGGGACCCATTGATCATCCATAGTCTCTTCATTTGACGGATCACCCTGAGACTTCCAGGCTCTGCCCAGGCTGATGTCTCGATTGATGGAGTCCTTGAAGACATGAATCTTTGCTTGTTCGTCCTCTGAAACCAAGAGTAGCGAGATGCCTTTACTGCCAGTCGAGTCTGCACTGGTAGAGACATCATCCACGATAGCACTTACCACGTCTATCGTGTCATCACCGAGTGCCTGTGTAATGATGGAATGGATGTTCTCCCCGAGATTCTCTGCACTGATGCTAGGAAAGTAATGACGGGAGATGAGCACTACAGCTTGACTGGGCATATCTGAGGAAGTGAAGCCATGATGTGGTGCAGACGCTTCCATAATGGCCGTCTGTAGTCCTGTGGACAAGGATGCATCATGTACAGTACAGGCCGTTTGAAGCTGCCTCTTATAGGATGACTGAGTTGCCCTCTTTAGTGGATGACTCAGCCGCAGATATCTGTATAGCATCGAGTGATCTGTAGGCCTCACTGATTGTACGAGCGTCAAATCTAGTCACAAGGCAGTCTGGAGTCTGTCAGCGAGAAGAGTAGACCTTTTGAAGAGTGTCTGAGATAGCAAGTTTGGGGTATAATCGAGTAGCTGGAGTATAGAAAGTCTAAAATGCAGGATTGATCCATGTTGATCAGTATGGCAACCCAAACGGGGAAGAATTAGACGAAACTTGCCCACCATCCGTTGGAGAAGTGGAGACCATCTGCAAACGGCCTTCGATATTCCGCCACTTCCGAAAGGTTACCATCTCGTGACTCAACATTGCGTGCTTGACATCTGTCGAGTCGTAACTATCAATCGTTCTAGCATATTATCGTCTCCAGCGAGGCTTCGATCCGTCACTATTAGCATGCTACATTGATAATTGTTTGTTTTCTTCGAATGTCAAATGACTCGTCGGATTCGAGCTCACACACTCACGAGACCTCGAAGATGGACGTCAAGTCTCGAGATGAGATTCACAAGATGAAGGTACAACGGCGGCACTCGAGTGATGAACGCACGATTGGATCTAATGACGAGGATGGCACACCTACACAGGCGGAGAAAAAGGCGGTAGAGGCAAAGAGTTTGACTGAACACATCTATGTCCACTGGGAAGAAAATGACCCCGAAAATCCATTTTGTTGGCCGAATCGCAAAAAACACACGGTCGCGGCCGTCAGTATCATCATGACTCTCTACGTCGCCTCTTCGGCGGTCGCGTACTCTTGGGCTGTGCCGGACATCATGGTAGATTTCCACGTCTCTCGCACGGTAGCGTTGTGTGGTATAACCGTCTTCACCTTTGGATTCGCCATTGCTCCGATGGCATTGGCGCCGTTAAGTGAAGTCTACGGCAGGAGTCCCGTCTACTTTGCCACCTATGGGCTCTTTGTGCTCATGTTTATCCCCCAGGCATTGAGTCCCAACATGACTGGACTCTTACTCTCGCGATTCTTCAGTGGTGTCATGGGCAGTACCGGATCCACCATGGTCGGTGGCACCTTGGCAGACATTTATCATGCCGATACGCGCGGTGGACCAATGTCCTGCTTCTCCTCCGTGACGCTCTACGGCACAGCTTTCGGATCCATCGCGGCGGCCTATGTCGTAGTCAACACAAAGTTGGGCTGGCGATGGATCTTTTGGCTGCAATTCATCATCAATGCGTTCCACTTTATTCTCCTGTGCATCGTCCTGAGAGAAACGAGGGGATCAGTCCTACTCGCGAGACGAGCCGCCAAGATTCGCAAAGAGACTGGAGATAGTCGATATATCGCCGCTTCAGAAGTCGAGCGAGAGTCCTTGACAACCATGATCAGATTGTCCCTGACGAGACCTTTTGTCTTTCTGTTGAGCGAGCCCGCCGTCATCGCATACTCCCTATGGGTCTCTTTCGTGTGGGGTGTCCTGTGTAAGTTTAAGCAAAATCTTCTACGCTTCCCTTTTGTCGTGCGCTAACGAACAATCTAGATTTATTCCTAGAAGCGATTCCCATCGTATTTCAAGGCGTCTACGGATTCTCCTACGCGAATTCCTCCCTTGGCTTTCTCGGCATGGCAGGCGGCAGCACTATCGCTCTCCTCTGTGCCCCGCTTCAGGATAAACTCTTCAACATGTCCGGCAAGACTCGAGGCGGCGTGCCACGACCAGAAGCGAGACTTTACGCATCAATGCTCGGATCCATCCTCTTCTCCATCGGCATGTTCATCTTTGGGTGGTGCGCCTACACCGACGTTCCCTGGATCGCTCCCATCATCGGAGTCGGCGCCACCTCTTTCGGCATCTTTACCATCTATCTCGCCGTCTTCAACGTCATTGCCGACACCTATGGTAAATTTGCCAGTTCCGCCCTGGCTTCCCAATCGTTCCTCAGAAACGTCTTTGCCAGTGGATTTCCGGTAACATAACAAAACTTGGTTTTCCAGGATGACGACTAACTGATTTTGCAGCTCTTTGCCACTCCCATGTACAATAAACTAGGCATTCACTGGGCGTAAGTGCCCCCACGAGACCGCCATGTCATTTTTGCAGCGGATTAATGATGATGATAGATCAACTGTTCTCGCCGGTATCGGTCTCGTCCTCTCCGCCATTCCTTTTGGTCTGTATATTTTTGGTCCCAGAATACGACAAGCTTCGAAATACGCTTCTGGAGATGAGAAGTGATGGTACATGTGGCGGATCATGCAATCTAATCTACTTTACAAAAACTCGGGCGCTTTCCGGGCTGTGTACAAGTTTCGCCTTGTGAAGTAGATGTGCATGCATCTCTGCAGTTGCTTGGGGCAATTCGACCCCTTTTCATATGTCAATTGCATTGCAAATTCGATTCGTCTATACTCAATGCACTTGTGCTACTCTACACTTCTGATTGAGAGGAAGACAACGCAATGGCCAAAGATACAGTGCTATCATTATTGGAGAAGCTCTGCATCATAGTATCCCATGTACATAGGCTATAATTCTAATTGTACGTAGTTACCAGGAAACACGCCTTGTTGACCATTAAGCTTCCCAGTCCACCAATCATTCTCAGCGTCTGTCCTCGTCACCACTTCGATCCTGTCACCGGCAGCGAAACTCAAGTCGCCCTCCGCCTGGGCTTCGTAATCATATAGAGCGACGGCTACTTCTCGTTTCTTGCCCAGGGCTGAAGGTTTGGCGGGTGGAGGTGGAGGCGGTGCCTTCTTACCGCTCAACGAACTAGTCCTACCGACACCGACAGATGCCCCTGGTGTATATGGCGGTAGGGCTGCCTGAGTATCTTCTGACGATCTGCCAACACGAGCCTCTGAGGCTTTGGAAGAAACAGACAGTCGATTGGAGTCGAATTTGCCCGGCGGACGCTGCAGCTTGAATTTGCAGATGCCGATCGCTTCTGCCTGTTCTTTGGTGTCGCCTTTTTTCGCGTGATATGCTTCCACAATGTCCGAGTCGAGGTTGAAGTATGGAATGTCGCACCGAGCCATTCTCTCATTGAGGGTGTAGAATATGTTGAGTTGCATGTAATAGAAGTTTTGAAAGAGTGGCCTGATGAGTTCTGCTTCTAGCTTGAACAAAGCAGGCAGATCCTGCTTAAGCAATTCATTGTAATATTCGTACTCTTGTGTGGAGGCCTCGACATCGGTCTCTGCTTTGTAGAGTGCTTTCTCGTCTTTCAAGGTCTTCTCCTTCTTGTCTTGTAATTTCTTGAGCGAAGCTCGGTGTCGATCATAATCTACTTGCTTGTGATCGCGCTTTTTCGTCACTTTGTTGACAGCCTTGAAGATTTCTAGCAGATCATTTGCAGGCGCCACTATACGAGTTTCTATCATTTCGAGTTCTGGAGAGAGCGTCGCTTTGAGCTCGTTTACAATTGCCTGATAAGCTTCGCAAGCTTCAATTCCATCTGGATTGCCCTCAACGCGCAGTGATGACTCGTCCGACATTCGACTCGAGATGGGCTTGTAGATATCTTTGACTGCTTCTGCAAAAAGGACTTGGTGGTCCAGCATACCTTATTGTTCTAGCACGAATCTCGCATGTCCGAAGAACACTTACCATTCACGGCCTCGGAGTATTTCTTGGCATCTTCGTGTAGCCTTTTTGTCTCGGTTTCGATCTCCTTGAAACGTCTTTCAGCGTCAATGTATACCGCATCTAGCAAATTCGTCAGCATCATTTGCACTCGTGCTGAGATATCGCTTTTAGTACCTTTCGTGTGATCGCCTTGTCCGACTTTGCCTTTCAATTGCTGCGGAGCCTAAGAAAGTCAATAAGATACAACGTTTCGCAAGAAGCATTTGTACACGAGCAACGGCCTTTGTGAACCCCTTCCTTGAACAAGAGTCAGATATGCTGGACGCCATGTGACGGCCATAGCCGTGATGACTTACCAACTCATGACTTGCGCTCGCGATGCTCGCTATCGGGTATCTCGATCTGCTCTCACTGTAATAGGACTTTGTCTTTAAAGTGTCTTGACTCTGCAGGAATGAGGTATGCCGATCCAGTAGTTATGGTGTCCACTGAAGCTGACGAGGAGCCGGGGGGACTAGAGACGAAGTCAGTTGTGAGGGTTGCGCAAGCAGCTGACGGAGGATAATGAAATGGACACCGATTGCGATTGACTGCACGTGAGGCCGGTACTCCGCCTCAGTCGATCGATCGAGTTTGGATCCCATCAACCTTGGATCAGTTGTTGTAATGCACAGGTTACATTCATCTGTAGCAACGATAAAAACACGATCGCACTAGATCAAGAGCTACATGCAATGTGACATTGAGCCATTATTGTGTACATCCTTCCGCCTAAAATACATTTCACATACATGCTTGCTTGCTTGCTTGATTCAGCATAACGCCTACAGAAGGACCCCAATTTTCCCCGTTCAATCTACAATTAATACAATACAATTTGACAAGCAATAACCATTGGCATTTTCCTCGTTTCAAGGATCATTGCCTGAGGCATCGACAGCACTTTGATGATTCAGGCACGGCCTTTGGCCTTGGCCGATACTTTTCTTACGCCGCTGTTCACGCTGGAGGTCGAAACTGATCTCGGCGTCGTGACTTCCCGAGATGATTTTCTTCTTGGTGACGCATTGTTGCTTGCTATTTTCGACGCTATTGTGCGCCCGATACTTATGTTTCCATACGATGATGATGACCTTCGCGATGCCGATGTCGAGGAGGCCAAAGCCAGTTCGTCCTCTGGGATGTTCTCGTTATTCTCCGACACGCTCGTACTGCGAGCGCTTGTCAGACTCGCAATGCGTGGCGGTTTCGAGACGAGTCTCTTGGGCGATGGTGCCTTTCTTGGTTGTCCGGGTGTAGGTGCGGGCAAAGTATTGGCAGTCTCGCCTTTCTCGTGTACCTTTGCTTCAGTAGTGTTCTCGTGCAGATCGCCCAAGATTGCTCTAGGAGGCGTGCTGTAGCCAGCGACGGCGGTCTGCTTTTGCCGTTTTGGCACGCCTGTAAACGACCAGGCAACGAAATGGTGTTGATTGATGTGCAGCCAGTGCTGCTGCGGCCCAACCACCATACCTGGCCTCATTATCCTCATATACGAAATCACCTCGTTAGCAGTAAATGAATGCTTGTAGATCAAGTACGCTCCAATTAGACATCCAGTCCGGCCCAAGCCAGCCTTGCAGTGGACCGCGACAACTTTGTCAATGGCCGCCATCTCGTCTGCCAGTCCTATGAACTCCTTGACCATGTCTAACTCAGGACAAGTGCCGTCCTCGAAGAACATGTCGATGTGTTCGATGTCGATATTTTCGAATTGTGCTCTATCATACAGCTGAGAGTTCAAACGAACGACCATACCGACAGAATTTTCCTTGAAATAATCCAAAACGTGCTGGAACGTGGGCGTAATGATGGTACTCTTTTTATTGAAAGGGTTTGGCTTGGTAGTGTAGCCTGGTTGAATTGGGCTGGCAAAGGCGATGAAGCGGGGGCAGATCCAATTGAAGTCTCCCTTGTCTACTCGTTCGTAGTATTCGTACTCTTCAAGGTCGAAACTCTTGATATCGATAATCTTGGCCTCTTTTGCACGCCATAAGCCGTACACGAAATCCTGTATTGACAGAGTGAAATCAGCTTGACTATAACCTGCATCTCGAAACATCATGAAAGGAGGGTCTGCTTCTGCTAGAGGTGCAATGGCGAGATGTGGGGGCCAATTTTGTACGAGGACCATATAGCAGGCGAGTATGCAGGCGGCATTAGCTCGAGAACGGGAATCTGTTTTGGAATAGAAGACGATTGGTTTTTGTGACATGTCAGGATCCTATCTTGTCAGCTCGGAATTTGGTGCCTTTGTCCTAGACTCATACGGAGAGAATTTCGTGAAGGATGATTGCAAACCGGTACAAATGTCCGATGTGTAATGGACCAAAGTCGTGGTGGAAAGCATTATAGACTAGAAGATCGTCGACAGTAAAAAACCTCAATTGAGGGTGTTTGTCCTTCGATGGAGGCGCATCGAATGCGCTGAGATATAAACGATCTTTCTCAAAGTAAGCACTTCGTCTAGCTCGTGTGGTCGTTGAACTTACCTTGCAGGAACTCTATCATCGGAAGTACCATGATGCCTGAGGACTCGCACTGCCTGGTTTCCGATCCGACTGGAGACTTCTTGAAAGGCCTTCGGCTGTCGTGCTGGAGGGTACTCTGGCAGTGATGGACGTTGAATGTGCTTTGTGTGGTGGTGGTGTAAGGAAGTGTTGTTATGAGTGTGCAGGTTGGGCGGAGTGTTTTGGGTAATTTGTTGTTTCTCGGCAACCACAAAGGCGCTCGGCCACCAACACTCAAACATTCGCTCACACACTCACACAAACACACTGTCATTCACTCGTCCATGGCCATGAATTATCATCATTGGAAACACACCGCTACCAGCTGTCCGGATCCCTCGAACAAAGAAGCTCGTTCCTCTTGATGCGCATACTCATCTCTACGTCTTATCCAAATTCCCTCGTTTTTAGCTATGCATACATGCCTTCGTGCTTGATTGCCCTCAATTGCAAGCCTATGAATTTTTTGAACGTATGCTCGATCAACACATCGAGCTATAAAGTGGCTGTAATTCTCCAGATTGTTCCATCCGCACGACTGAATCACGAAGCATTGTCTCTGCTAGACTATAGATGTATGTATTCATTCCCAGACATGCATAGGTGCAAGACTGTAAGTGGAGATGAGCTCTCAATGCTCATATCAAGGTTTCGCACTCTCGTAAGCTGTCCCGTGGTGTGAGATCGCTCCCGAGTATCAGATATGATGTGCGACTACTTGAAGTACTGTGTGGGCACGAATGGCATCTTCGTCACCTCTGCAGCATTGACCTTGTTCCGGACTTTGACGCCGACCTGCATACCGCTCTTGTGGTATCCAGTGCTCACATATCCCATGGCAATATTTCTCCCAAGTGTCGGAGAAGGGCATCCACTGGTAACCTTGCCAACCACATCCCCCTCGACTGAGAGAATCTCTGCTCCTGCTCGGGCTGGCGCTCCATCTACCAAAAATCCTACTCGTCTCCTGCTCACGCCTGCTTTGATCTGCTCCAGAATGGCAGACTCACCGATAAACCCTCCTTCGACCCTGCGTCGTTTTGGTATCGTCCACAACAATCCTGCTTCATTGGGACTGGTTGTTTCGTCCAGATCATTGCCGTAAAGACACATGCCAGCCTCCAGTCGCAGAGAGTCTCGAGCTCCAAGACCGGCAAGCTTTATCGACTCCGAGTCAGTCTCCAATAGGAGTTCTGTCAGTTTTGGGGCGTCTGCAGCAGGACATGAGATTTCGAAACCGTCTTCTCCTGTGTATCCACCACGCGCAACATGACATTTGATCCCTGCAATCTCCATGTATCGACTACTTGCAAACTTGAGTTCCGAAAGAGCCTCGCTTGTATGTTCTTGAACGATGCCAGCACTAGTGGGACCTTGCACGGCAATCAGCGCAGAGTCATCCAACAGCTCAAGGTTTACTGGCTTGCCCCACTCTCGCAACTGTGTCTGGATATGGAGCAAGTCCTTGTCACGGCACGCAGCATTTGTCACCACATAGAAGCTTTCCTCGCTATGTTTGGTGATGATTGTATCATCTATGATTCCACCTTGAGCGTTTGTGATGACACTGAGAGTGGAAGTAAATGGCTTGAGCTCACGACATCCCGCTGGTGTAATCTTTTCCAAAAAGTCACTTGCCGTCGCTCCAGATAACTTGAATTGAACCATATGACTGACATCGAAGATACTGCTCTTAGCTCTTGTCCATTTATGTGATTCGGAGAGACCGAGATCTGCGTACAAGACCGGCATGTCGAAGCCTGCAAATGGTACCATCTTTGCACCATTTTTGACATGAAGATCATATAGTGGTGTGCGCTTCAGCGGCGTGCCCGTTGCATACGCACGCTTGCATTGCTGTCTGAGAAGGACAAGAGGCCTGACCATCGTGTATAGCAATGATTTGTGCCCCTGATAGAGCTAGTCGTTCAAAGTAGTTATATATCGAAACGAGTGAAGTGCAAGCCAGCAGTGCCAGGTGACTGTAATAGTTGTTAATGTGCTTGCCGGCCCAGGACTGAAATAATCGGCATGGAAGTTGGCAAAGTGCAGGACGAGCATAATAGCCAACTCATCTGGTAAAGGGTGCATTGACCACTTGAACCTTTGTGGAGTCGCCAAACGAACTCATGCGGCAGAATTCATATCCGGCCACAACGCCAACCGGTTGCCGTAAACTTCATCAACTCCTGTACACTTGCAATTGTAGCAATGAAGTACACTGGGACAATCGCAAGAGCAACATTATCCAAGTATAAGCCAAGCTTGACGATTTACTGTGGAGACAGATAGTCTCGTTCAGAGAGTGGCTCTCATTCCAGCATCTTAGCATGCATCTATTCTCCTTCCTACTCACAATAGCAAGTCTTCTTTCGAGCCTTCACGCACAAGAGTCCTCATCGCCTACGCACGAAGCCACGCTAGAAGACTACAAATCTGTCACGATTTACGACTCAGTCTCTGAGCACGAACCATATGAATTACGAGAACGAGGCACACTGACCTATTCTGCCTACAATCGTAGTGGTACCTTTTCCGAGTCAGGAGTACTTTCGAGGCCGCACGACGGTGCATCAGTCGTGTATCGTCTAGGCACGGGAGACCGCATGTCGGCAGTCTTCAATCCTCTGGACATCTTGGGAGGAGAAGAAGAATATGCCGACGAATCACTCCAAGTACACCTCGACACTAAAGGTGTCATATTCCACTTGACTTATTCCATACAGAAAGCTTTTCGTGCTCCAGGAACCTTCAAAGTCTCCATCGATCACATGTCGGACCACATGTCATCGCCCATGGTATTGCAAGATCGAATCGCCAAGGCAGGCTCGCAGAAGCAAGCGACGACCGATGCGGATGGACAGCCCGTCATTGAGGAAGAAGAGGAAGAAGTTCCCGAAAAGACCTTTGTACAAAAGTACTGGATTTATGCCGTGCCGTTATTATTGGTACTGGTTCTCAACGGAGGCGGAGATCAAGGATCGTGAACCACAGAGTCATCTTCGTTCTTCTCAAGCTTCTGTGTACATGACTGATCCGACGGGATTGGGTGTCTAGATACCCGGAATATAACCATAAAGACAAGCTTGGAATTCCGAAAGCCAATCTCAAACCCATGAGGAACGCTCGAGGTCTATGATCTGACGAGTGGTCTGCGTAAAAGGAACAATATGTGAGCATTGATCGAAGGTTATAGAGTCGTGCACGATAACGGCATACTTTGGTATGGAAATGTTGATCACATATGCGATGATTGAAAGCTAACAACTTGAAACCCTGCTCTCAAATTACACAATAGCGGGTTTTGCTGTGATCCGCACACGTCATAACACTCATTCCTGTCGCCTCCATAACATCTAAGTATACATAAAAGAACAATGAAAATCGCATGCGCCAACGCCTATACCTATAATCACTAATTTCCTGCCACTCGACACTCTGCCTATCGCGCACGCTTTGCAGCGCCATAAGTCGTGGTATAATCCTCCAGAGGTCGCTTCGGTATGCTCCCGTTCTTGGTATTGCCCGCCAAAGTCTTCAAATCTTGTGGTGGTGCAGTCCCATTCATGCTATGCGGATTTTGTGTTGAATTGACTTGATTACTTCCCAATTTACTGCCCGTCGTCCTGTTCATGTCACTGTCTTCGACCTTGATTTGTCGGTTTGGATAAATTAGACTCTGGTGGTCAAAGACATTGCCCGTGACTTTCGGGCTCTCTGAAAAGTATGCATGGTTCATGGCGTCCGCGGCAGTTAGTCGCGTCGCGGGATCATATTCCAGTAGATTCATGAGCAGCTTTAATCCTTGTTGAGTGGATGCCATTGTACCGATGTGTCTATACCAGGTCGGTAATTGATTCTTGAATTGTTGCAATCTCATCGTCTGCAATTGATGATAATCGGGCATGTCGGCCACGCCCGGCCAAGTAGTCACACTAGGCGTGCCCAAGATCTCGATTATCTTGGCCATTTGTTGGCGCTGAAAGGGCACCGTTTTCTTGTTTTCAATCTTTACTTCTTCTCCCTTGAACAAGGGCCGAAGAACGAGCAATTCAGCGAATATACATCCGATGGCCCACATGTCGATCGCTGGGCCGTAATGCTTGGAGCCCAGAAGCAATTCTGGTGCTCGATACCATATCGTGACCACGACCTTGTCTCCAGTATAGAGCGGTTCTATAGGATTATAGAACGGACGAGCAAGACCCAAGTCCCCGATTTTGACTACACCGTCCTTAGTGATCATGATGTTCGCCGGCTTGAGATCTCGATGCAGTACCCAATTTTCATGCAGATACGCGACTCCTTGTATCAATTGATGTAGAATACCTCTGACGATACTGTCCGGTACTTTTTGTTTCGTTTTAGGTTGGTGTAGGTGGTAGTGAACGATCTGCAGCAGATCGTATTCATAAAACTCAAATATCATGTATATGCACTTCTCCTCGAGTATGATCTCTTGCAGGAGTACAACATTATCGTGCTTGAGCTCTCGACACAAGCTCATCTCTCGGCAGGCACTTTGACTCAAGCCACTATAAGAGGCACTTTCGCCTTCTCTCTCTGCCTTGAACTTCTTGATGGCATATTCTGTTGTGTCTGCAAGATCCTTCTTATTGCATGCTTTGTAGACTTTACCATACGTCCCAGAAGAGATGAACCCTTGTATCATGTACTTATCCAGGACCTTGACATGTGCCTTGTCCTTGCGGCGTATATACCGCTCCATTGAGGTCGCCTAACACCGAGTTGTGCTACAACTGTCTTGAGACCTTTTAGATATGTAAGGCGGATTGATCCGCAGCTCGTTATGCATCAGACACTACTGCATATATAAATGTTGTCATAGATGCTCTAAGATCGGACTCGAGTGATCAGTAGTCTGCACAAATCGAATAGTGTCAACCTGTCACGAACTCAGAGCAGTTACGCAAGGAACAGTGGAGAATGATCCTGGCATCATGATCAATGATTGCAATTGTTGATCCGAGTTCGATATGCTCGAGGCCACTTGGAAGCGACATCAGATGCTCTCCTCGACATACAGCATAGCACATCAGTGCTATTGCGGACACTGGATTCAGTCGCAGGACGACAACTGTACCATGTGTGTTGGTTGGGTGTGTTTGTGTGCGTGTAAGCCAACGAGATGGAGGCGCACTTTGTCGGAGTGTCCGATTGAGTTTATTCAATTCACCTTCTCCACTCCCCAGCCTCTACGCGCCCATCCCCATACCGGCCGCGCACCATGGCGAATATATAGGGGCATGAATGTACTTGGACCATAGATGCCCTCCATCTCTCACTATTGTGTATGAACCAAACGGACGATAGCCGTCTTCAAGTATTGCGGCTTGACAAAAGATGAATAGTGCCAAAATCTGAGCAGGTCATTACTCAAGCCATACTCGGCTTTCTCTGTGCTAGCTATAAGAAAACGCGGAAGAGCACAGGGCTAGACCCGTGGAGTGCTCATAGCAAACATGTCTGACGTTACGCCGTTCTTCTTATTTCTCGTCGCAGTGCACTGCCTGGGTTCGCTGCAGTATGGATATCATATAGGGGAATTGAACACTCCGCAAGCTGTCATCTCGTGTCAAGTGATAAACAAGGACGCACATGCTCTGTGGGCGAATGACACTTTTGTGGATTGTATTAAAATGACTGACATTCAATATGGCACTATAGTCTCGCTCTTCACAATTGGAGGTCTACTTGGATCTATCATCGCAGGCAGACTTGCCGATAAATTTGGTCGCAGACCTGTCAGCATTGCAAACTGTCTTTTGTTTATTGCCGGCCCTGCAGCTATGTCGACTGCGAATGCTATGTGGTCATTGGGCCTCGGCAGAATCCTCTCTGGTATTGGCTGTGGCTTCGCTATAGTGCTGATACCAATATATCTCAACGAGATCTCTCCGGTTGCCATCCGCGGGACCGTGGGAGCAATGACACAGCTATCCTGTGTCACAGGCATATTAGTCTCACAACTTGCAGGAGTCTATCTCTCTACAACCACTGGCTGGAGGATTATCCTAGGCAGTGGTGGGCTACTTGGCCTAGTGCAGTTTCTGTTGCTCTACTTGACAATTGAGTCACCTAAATGGCTTGCTGCACAACCGGGAAAGTTTGCTCTGGCAAAGGCATCACTGATAAGAATGCGAGGCAGGTCAGATGTCGAAAGTGAGATGCGCCTTTGGCGCATCAAAGACGATGATGAAGCAGATTTTGAGAGCAGGAGCCTTCTGACGTCTGAATGTAATACTGCGAACATCGATCGCGACACTCGTAAGATACCAGACTCAATACTGACATTCTTGATGGACCCAATGTTGAGACCAGCCACGAGTGCTGTATTCATCACTCAAATGGCGGTGAGTTCCTGACGTTGAGCATAAAGCCAACTGAATCTGACGCCTCTAGCAACAATTTACTGGCACAAACGCTGTCGTATTTTATTCCACAACCATACTAGCATCATTGTTGCCCGACTTCTCAGCCTGGATCTCTGTTGGTATCTCGCTTGTCAACGTTGTAGTGACCCTGATCGCGGCCAACCTCGTCGACCGTACTGGCCGCAAAGTCCTTCTGCTGGTATCAGTGGCAGGGATGACCCTTTCCTCTGTGCTCCTTGCGGTCGGCATCAATAGCAATTACAAGCTTTTATCCGCCATATCTGCAACGAGTATCATAGGCTCCTTCGGCTTCGGACTTGGTCCAATACCTTTCCTTCTCATCTCCGAGTACTTTGAGGTAGAAACTGTCGGTATGGCACAGAGTCTAGGTATCTCTGTCAGCTGGATATCCACCTTTGCAGTAGGAGTCTTGTTCCCGATAATGAGACAGAATCTAGGTGGTAGTTCCTTTTACATTTTCGCAGCGTTCGGGATCTTAGTAAGTTGTCGGACATGTATATGTTCATCGAGCTTACGATACAGTTCTTTTTCCTCTTTGTAAGATACGTGCCTGAATCGCGAGGCAAGACAGTGCAGGAAGTATGGCAACTTTCTTAAAATCTGGCAATATTCTTGGCAGTCTGGAATGGATTTTTGTATCACAAGACCTTACAAGTGATCGTGAATTCCTAATTCCTGATCTCTCGTTTGAAGCTCCAGTGTTATATTTTGAGCATCTAATACATCGAGCTCATAGAGAATGGCCTTGCTGGCATAGTCTACAGATATAAGACCAGGCCTAGGACAGCTACCACACAAGTGCAACAAGTTGTAGCTAGAATTCGTCTTGAGCTCGCTGAATTTGCTGCAGCCTTTGCAGCACTGCCAGTAGGCAGAGCAATGTTACCTGCAGAAACAGGCGAAGCCACTGTTGCGGTAGAGATGAATGACTGGACATAATTAATGGGCACAGTTTGGACCACTCCAGCAATCGTCGTAGCTACATAGACGATTGTGGGATTGACCACTACTGTTGCAGGCGTCGCTGTGACTACTCTTTTCTCTATCGAGGCTAGAATGTCTTTGACTTGAGGCAGCGGTTGCACGGCACTAGATTGTGGTCAGTACTGGACGCATGAGTCAGATCTACGGGATTTACCTAATGCTTGAAAGCAGCAGCAACCAGGAAGCCAATATCATTTGGATAACGTTCATGATTCGCGCAGAAATGTTGTCTTTGGCAACGACTTTGAACGAAAGTCCAGCTTCGCTATTCTGTAGCTTGCTTAAAACCTGATCTTCGATATAGAGATACGCCTCGAACAATTTGTACCCTTACAACTTGCTTCCAATTGACTGTAATAAGACTTGATTTCGCTAAAGGCACATCTGTAGCAACTCGAGTATACGAAAACGGATGATGAAGGGCTATTGTTGTGCGGTTACACAAATAAGTGCGAACGAGATATACGAAACTTTCTCGCGGAAGTGAGCTCCATCTGACTGCCGAATAATGCGACGATCATCGGTATCCTGAGACCACTTGTAGAAAAAAGTTGCTGATATCAAGATAGTGCCTCAACCGAAAATTCTGACACAGAACGATTAGATAGCAAAATGGCTCCAATCTCAAAGAAGGCACAGGCCACCAAGGTCACCAACAAATTCACAATCGATGCCACCGTCCCAGCCGGCGACAAAATCTTTGATGTGTAAGCTTTTTGGAGCAGATTGCTTGTACAAAATTCTGATAAATGTCATAGTGCTGCATTTGAAAAATTTCTCAATGACCGAGTAAAGATCGATGGACGAACTGGAAATCTTGGTGAGACTGTCAAGATCTCACGAGAGGGTGAGGGCAAGATCATTGTCATTGCACACACTGCATTCTCGGGCCGATACCTCAAGTACTTGACAAAGAAATTCTTGAAGAAGCACCAACTTCGGGACTGGCTCCGAGTTGTTTCTACCAGCAAGGGTGTCTACACTCTCAAGTTCTACAATGTCCAGATGGACGGAGCTGATGACGACGAAGACGAGGAGTAAACGCATATGCTCCCAGTGCTCGTATCAGAAAAAGGTCAATCAAGCATAGGAACGTAGGAAGTGCTGAGCTTGTCTCCAGATCTTATTGGTCTGATGCAATATTACTACTTGACCCGCTCATTATCTTCCTGTGATTGGTTTGTCCTTGACAGTATGGTGCCCGAACGTTCAGTTGTATATGGTTTCGATGTTTTGATCGATGCTACGTACATCTGAATGATTTGCACCACACATATTGCTGTGTAACAAACCCTCTCTAAACAAACTTGAAATTATGAGTGTTCTGATGTTCTGTATTTCACAATTACATGCTGGTGGCAGTACGGTAGTGATTATGCCTGCCTTCTTTGGTGTGATGCTGGTTGTTGACGGGTAGTATTTCCGAAAGGACAGAGTGGGAGCCGAAGTTTTTGAACAATTGACGATTGAGCACGAAAGTGGAAATGGCAACAACCACTGACCAATGACCTTCCATCGTGATCATCTGTGCATCTCCGCCTTGGGAAATACTACGTCTTTGCCGTCGCCTCAGGTTTTCCTCATCGACTTTCATTATTGTGGGTCGTACACAGATCGTTTTCCAATTCAAGCACGAGTACGTCCAATACCTAGGACGATATGGACAGCACAAAGTTGCCCAGAAAGGTTCGTCACGCGACGTGTTTACTGCCCATTTTCTAATTCTTCGGTAGATTCCCACACGTCAAGGCACGATCGATGACCATGTAAACACCAAGCGTGAAATTCTGGTCTTTTCTGGTATTGAGTCAACCTTCGAATGAGTCGTTCCTACTTATGGACATAGATTTTGACGGCACGATTGCGCTTCAAGACACTGGTCACCTTCTCTTTGACAAGCATGGCTGTGGACCAGAGAGGCGAGAGGAGCTGGACCAGCAAATCCACTCAGGTGAAAGATCTTTCCGTGAGGTATCCGAGGAAATGTGGGGTTCACTACATGTTGGATTTGATGACGGGTTCGAGGTCATGAAGGAGAAGCTGGTTTTCGACCCGGACTTTGCTGATTTCCATGCGTTTTGTGTCAAGAACAAGATACCATTCAATGTCATTTCCGCAGGGTTAAAGCCACTGTTGCGCGCTGTTCTTGATAACCATCTTGGTCCAGATGCTGCCAACATTGAGATCATCTCTAACGACATGCAGCTCTCAGAGGATGGACAGAGCTGGTCAGTAGTTTGGCGTGATGACACGCCGCTCGGACACGACAAGGCAGCCTCAATTCAAGCCTTCAAGACTGACTCTGCAGTTCTGGATGAGGACGAGCTGCCACCTCTCATTGTGTTCATTGGTGATGGCGTATCAGACCTTCCGGCTGCCAGAGAAGCCGATATTCTCTTTGCGAGAAGAGGACTTCGTCTCGAAGAGTACTGTATAGAGAACAAGATTCCGTACATTCCCTTTGATTCATTCGCATCGATCAAGAAAGAGATCCAGAGACTCGCTGCTGAGGACAAGAAAGTCGAGGAGGAAACAGGCGTTCCGAAGTACTTCAACCCTCGGGCCAATTTCTGGCGTCGGGCTTCGAGCAAGGGTGCTGAAGGTACTGTGACCCTGGCTTCTATGAAAGAGGCTATGAAATCGACCTCAAGTCTACACGGAGGTCGCACACCAAAAGCAGAGCCCACAAGTGATCCGATGGAAAGTGTCGGTATCAAGGCCTGAATCAAGTATTCGCTTGGGGCCTGATATATCTATGCATAAGCCTGGTACATGCAGAGTGGCAATGTATTGTTTATATTGGGCTGGGGATTCGGATCGCCTAGCTTACAACATTGGCAACAGGGAGGTTTCAGGACGAGGCGAAGGCTTTTGGATAGTCTTGCACGCTGGCATCTCGCAATGTAGTAGTGTTTATTTTAAGGAAAAAGTCAATTTGATATGAATGATTGCTTTTTTTAATGACCACGGCGCATGTCCTCATCCGGCATAATAACTTCTTGATTCATTTCCATGAATCCTGATGAATAAGGACATGAATGTTCTTGCTATCGTGTCACCCGCACTTCCACCGTGCATGAGACGCGACATTGACCAGACAGCATCGCGGCAAACATATACACAAGTACAAGATGTGAGGTGTGGCTGCAGGCCTGTAGAAATGCTATTCACAGCAAAGCTATTCGGTCAACGTCAGGGAGGGCTAGCACTATCACTAGCGTTGTCAACGTGTGACCAAGAATCCATGCAAGTGGTAAGAAAGTACTAGTCAGGAATCGGCAATTATATGGCCAACTACGCGGTAAATACAATGACAAGCAGGTGGCTTCGTTTTTCGAACTTGGTGCGTCATTCGTCCTCAAGCTTTGGGGGGAGGGGGCAAGAGCAAGCGAATCCTTGGAAGGTGCTCCTTCAGATTCCCTCAACAGGATGAAGGGCGAGATGCTGGGAGAGAAAGAGTGAGTGAGAGAGAGAGATAACGGAAATCCTTCCCTCCTGGATTGCCGGGGCTCACCCAACCTCCCGATCTTCCACTCACCCTATGGATCCTCTCACTCTCTCTCCCTTCCTCACCACCGTCATCCTACAGAGGAACTCTGTATATTTCTCTTACACTTCTCTTTCAGGATAAACTTCCCCGAGCTATTCCAAAAATGTCGTTCACAGAGGTCGACACAAAAGCTATCAATACCATCAGGACCTTAGCTGTCGATGTCACCACAAAATCCAACAGTGGTCATCCAGGTGCCCCAATGGGCATGGCCGCTATCGCCCATATCCTGTTCAACAAGCACATGGACTTCAACCCGAAGAATCCAAACTGGGTAAACAGAGATCGATTCGTTCTCTCGAACGGACATGGGTGTGTTCTGCAATATATCTTGTTGCACCTGTTCGGATACAAGCTTTCCATGGACGACTTGAAAAACTTTCGACAACTCGACTCACACACACCAGGACATCCCGAGTGTGCCGACACCGAAGGAATTGAGGTCACGACTGGACCTCTCGGACAAGGTATCGCCAATGCTGTTGGTATCGCCATGGCAGAGGCCCATACTGCTGCCACCTATAACAAGGATGGATTCGAGCTCATCAAGAACTACACTTATTGTTTCCTGGGCGACGGATGTATGATGGAGGGAATGTCAGGTGAAGCTTGCTCTCTCGCAGGTCACTTGCAACTGGGTCGACTTATCGCTGTGTACGATGACAACCACATCTCCATCGATGGAGACACCAACTGTGCCTTTACCGAGGATGTTCGTGCACGATACAGGGCTTACGGTTGGCATGTAATTGACGTGAAAAATGGTGATACCGACCTCGAGGCCATGGAGAAAGCTATCGAGGACTGCAAGGCCGTGACAGATAAGCCTTCGCTTATCTGTCTGACCACCACGATTGGGTTTGGATCACTTGAGCAAGGGACACACGGAGTTCACGGCAACCCGCTTAAAGCTGCCGATGCCAAGCAGGTCAAGGAGAAATTCGGATTCAACCCCGAGGAGAGCTTCGCTGTTCCGCAGGAAGTGTACGATTTGTACCACAAGAAGGCAGCTGCTGGAGCTGCCAAGGAGGAGGAGTGGAACCAGCTGCTTGCCAGGTACTCCGAGAAGTACTCTGAGGACGCCAAGGATCTACAAAGACGATTGAGCGGTAAATTGCCAGAAGGATGGGAGAAGTCTTTGCCCACCTATTCGACATCAGACCCTGCTATCGCTTCACGAAAGTTGTCTGAGACGTGCTTGTCCGCCATTCAAGCTGTCGTACCGGAGCTTTTCGGAGGATCTG
Source organism: Taphrina confusa (assembly GCA_005281535.1). Taxonomy (NCBI): domain Eukaryota; kingdom Fungi; phylum Ascomycota; class Taphrinomycetes; order Taphrinales; family Taphrinaceae; genus Taphrina; species Taphrina confusa. The sequence goes on along the minus strand of RHGJ01000029.1, from coordinate 85,074 downwards.
CAGACCTTACAGGGTCGAATTTGACCCGGTGGAAGTCAGCTGTTGACTTCCAACCCCCGTCGACTGGCCTCGGTGACTATGCCGGCCGTTATGTCCGTTACGGAGTGCGAGAGCATGCTATGGGAGCTATCATGAATGGTCTTGCTTCCTATGGAACTATTCTGCCGTATGGTGGTACTTTCCTCAACTTTGTATCATATGCAGCAGGAGCAGTCAGACTATCGGCACTCTCGCACTTCAGACTTATCTGGGTCGCCACTCACGATTCGATTGGTCTTGGAGAGGACGGTCCAACGCATCAGCCCATCGAGACTCTGCCACATTTCCGTGCGATGCCAAATGTCCTCAATTTCAGACCAGCTGATGGCAACGAAGTCTCCGCATCCTACTACTTGGCATTAACACAACAAAAACCATCAATCATCTCTCTGTCCCGACAGAACTTGCCTCAGCTCTCAGGCTCCACCATCGGTAAGGCATCGAAGGGAGGTTACGTGCTCATCGATGAGCCAGAGGCCGACATTACCCTGGTTTCCACTGGGTCTGAAGTCGGCATCTGTGTAGATGCAGCAGCAGTGCTCAAGAAGCAAGGAATCAAGACTCGAATTGTTTCAATGCCATGTACTGAGATTTTCGATGATCAGTCCACAGAGTACAAACTGACCGTGCTGCCAGATGGCATTCCATCAATGTCGGTCGAGGTCTATTCTACCCTCGGATGGCAAAAGTACACCCACGAGTCCATGGGAATCAACCGATTTGGTGCTTCAGCTCCATACCTTAAGTTGTACGAGAAGTTCGGTTTCACCGCTGACGGAATCGCTGAGCGAGCAACCAAAACGGTGAACTTCTGGAAGGATGTCAAACCGCTCCGTTCGCCTCTGAACAGAGCGTTCATTGATGAAGATAAACAAAACGCTGATCACAGAGATCCTTCATAAAGATGCTTATTGGTGATGAGAGGAGGATGTAATGTCGCAGTCAATAGAGTAGTGTATCAGAATATTGTTACGCATACGGTTGTGTTGTTCAATTGCCCTTGTCGTTGTGGCTTGATATGATAGAACTTGATCGATGAGATGCAAAGACCGATCCGGAGCTTGAGCTAGCCGATCAGTCGCAAATATGACGCTCAATCGCTGCCCCACGATCCGCCGGCTTATGGATTGACCAACCTTGACGCACGCAACTTGACAAGATCTTGACACAACCTGACGCGCTGATAGCTCTGGAATCTATCCAAGTCTCATATTAAGGATATCACATCATGGGTAAAGCAGAATTCGACAAAGCCGCGGAAGAGGTACTTTTGACTGTCCACAAAATAAGGTGCAAGCACTGACGAGCTACAAGGTCAAAAATCTACCTACCAAGCCATCTGACGACGACCTACTGAATGTGAGTACCTGAAGAGACTTCATCATTGCTTGACGTGGTTTCATCACTCAAAACGTTCCAGCTCATCAAGAACACAACTGACGTTCGCTAGCTTTATGGACTCTTCAAGCAGGCGACAGTGGGTGACAACAACGATGCCAAGCCAGGCATGTTCGACCTCAAAGGAAAGTACAAGTGGGAGGCATGGAACAAGCGAAAGGGTCTGTCTAAGGAGGATGCTCAGAAAGAGTACGTCGATCTCGTCGAGAAACTCAAAGCCAAATAAATGAAATCGTCCATTGATTAGCAGGGCAATTTTAATACTGGCTATATGCAGAACAGACAGTTAAGGAGGAAGAAGCTTTATGATACCATTGAAACATCGACTGCCTCCTTTTGTCACATACTACTGATTCTTACATGTCATGTCTCGATGACCCACTCAGTGTAAGCACTAACTTATATAGAATGTTCTCAATTATGTCTGGTATTCACAGAGCTTTATGACCAAGAGGACAGCACGAGAAATTCTAGGATTGACGATATTCTTGTGCCAGAATCGGAAATTGATGATCAAGAGACGAACCGCATTCTCCGCTTTATGTATGCACACAAGCGACCTGCAAGCACGACAATCTATCAATAGTGATCTTCAGCTCGAATCTGACAAGTGAAATGCCAGGAAACGGTTTGGAAAAAAGCTTACATCGGTAATCAAATTTGTGGATATTGAACAAAGAATAAGATATTTGCCCGATTGGGATGTCAACAGAATATTTACACTAATTCGTCAGGCCGAATCAGGCGTCTGCGTGCACACTCCATATAGGATCATCGTCGCAGGAATATACTTTCGGCATTCAGTATTGCACATATCTGTTGGTCCAGCTGTTCGCTTGCTCGGACGAGAAAACTCACAGGATCAAGCAGTTCCGCCTGTTGTGTCTACACGAAAATCAATTTCGAATTTACAGAAGATATCGCTGCGCTCCTTACAAATATAGAGTGCAATCAATTTAATTCAACGACAATCTATCGCGAATTCCACACAGGCTTGTATCGGTCTGTCAGCAGTGTAACATTTCCGCCACAAGTCCTCCCCACCACGCACAAATATCGAAACACCCCTTTAGCCTCGTCGGTCCGGGACATTGCGTCTCGATAGCCATTGATGGGAACTTGCTTCAGTCGCATGGGTGGCGAGGATGATATGGACTTTCAAGATGGTGGTCAGATAGAGAAGAGCAGGATAATCGACAAGGAAATCCGAAAGAATGAAAAGGCGACCATGAGGGAAGTCAAGATACTGCTCCTGGGTGCTGGAGAGTCTGGAAAGACGACAATTTTGAAGGTACTAAGCAACCACGCATTGACGACTTTCATTGACCCGAATAGCAAATGCGTCTCTTGCATACGAGTGGTTTCAATACAAGTGAGCGCGAGCAGTACCGGCAAGTGGTGTTTGCAAACATGGTAATCTCTATGCGCACCATGCTTGATGCCATGGAATACCTCGGCATTCCACTAGATCGTGAGGAAAATGATGATCACATTGATCTAATCATCACAGACCGAGAAATAGGACAAAAAGAACATTTACCGAGAGAATATTTGTTGCCATTCAGGGAATTGTGGGCGGATGGTGGGGTACGACTTGCGGCACAGCGCGGCAATGAATATGCACTACACGACAATGTCTTTTACTTTTTTGACGACATTGATCGTCTGTTTGGCGCAGACTATCTGCCCACTGATCAGGACATCTTGCGTTGTCGTCTGAAAACTACAGGAATAAGCGAGACGATATTCAAGCTCCGAGACCTCACGTATCGTGTCTTTGACGTCGGCGGCCAGAGATCGGAGCGTAAAAAGTGGATACATTGTTTCGAGAACGTCACCGCCCTTTTATTCATGGTGGCGATTAGCGGGTTCGATCAGTGCCTGGTGGAGGATAAAGACGCGAATCAAGTCAGTGAGGCACTGATGCTCTTTGACTCCATCTGTAATTCCCAGTGGTTCGTGAGGACGTCCATCATCTTGTTTCTCAACAAGATTGATCTCTTCAAGATGAAACTCCGGTATTCCGACATTCGCAGCCATTTCCACGACTTTGGGGAGGATCAGATTGATGAGGAAGCAAGCATGTTGTTTTTTCAACGTAAATTCGTCGCCAAGAATCGCAACCCTGATAAAACTGTATATTCACATTTTACCAATGCCACAGACACCACTTTACTGCGGAGCGTCATGCTCAGTGTTACCGACATCATTCTTCAACGAAACTTACAACAACTAATTCTATAATTTCTAGAATCTAATCGCTGCTGCTAAACACACAGTTTTTATGTACGAGTATTATACATTTCATGGCTTCTTGAAGCCTGTAAAACTCTAGCGTTTTTGACAGACGTCTAGGAACATTCTGGGAATAAAGACCAATCATTAATTCGGAAACTGTCGAGTGCGACACGAATCAATTGTTGACCCTCTCGTTCAGCGCTTTTGCAGTGAGGAGAATTGTACATGATCAAGACGTCCGTCGCGACTTTTTCTAGTCTGATGATGCCCAAGACGACACAAATGTCCGACTCTTGGCTAGTGTTGAATTTGGCAATCTTTTGCACGCCGGTGAGGAGACTCTTAAAGTCGTGCGAAGAATTAGCTAGTGTCAATGTCGTCGCAGAGATGATTTCGTGATGCTTGGCGTCGTTGTCTTCAGCCAATAGCTTGTAATGTTTGGCCGCGGCGTCTTGGTCAGCCACATCTAGTCGCTCGACCAATTCGATAATGATGCTCCTTTCCGCATCGTCTTTATCGAGAAAGACTTCTTGCGTGTCTGGTACTTGTCTGATTAACGATGCGTCGAGCCAGGTCTTTGGCAAGTTTGTCTGGATCGCGGATCCAAAGAGTTGCCTAGTCTCGCAAACCAAGTCTAGAGTGATTTGCTGGACACCATCACTCGATGCTACTTGTGGGTCGAGTAGGGAAGAACCATCGACAGTCTCTACTCGTTCAAAATATAGAGGTGCCAAGGTTCCGTCCTTGCCAGTAGTCAAGACGACACCATTGCTGCTTTCGAAAAAGGTGATGCCGTCATTCATGGCCCGTACGAGGTCAATGTATATGAATACCTCGCAGTTCTTCCTGACTCCGCTCTTTACCGTCCCAAATTTCCCCGTGGCCAAGTGGATGTGATTCCGACTCATTCTACTCAATCCTTCTTGCCGTATACGGTCCCAAGCGAGGAGATTCGTGCCGTGGAGAAGGGTGGGGTATGATTGAGGGTCAGTGATGGGAGTCACTTCCAAGTCCTCCACCACGATGGAGTGGCCTTGGTTGGCTCTGATGAACCACTCGCCGTCCTTTTCTTGGACAAGATTGAATCGAGATTTGGTGTCCTCTTTGACGACTTGTTGTACTTTATCGAGATTTGCATTCAGTTTCGTCAGTTTCGGACGGGCCAGGAGGGAGGTGAGGGAGATGTATCCGTCGCTGCGGATGGTGAGACCTTCATCTACGGCCTTGTGACGCAGAATCTTGGATAGTGTTTTAGAGAGTGTCGTACGTTCGTTGCTGTTCATAATTGAGGCTTGATCACATATTCATCCTGTATTTTAAAGATCTAAACGAGCATCGGACGTATTAATCCTGGTATAGTGTTGTGTGCGGTGTCTGAATGACTAGGGATTATGACATTTCTTGGCTTCAATGAAATGAAATTTGGCAAAAAGCATAAATTCCAGGTTGTTGAATATACAGGACAAGGGTGATGGAAATTATAGGATGTACAAAATTTCTGTATAGACATTGTTCTACTCTCTACTCTAACGTTGACCTGCTGCGAGCGATTAGTAGTGAAAGTAAAAGATATTTTCGGTGGCAGGAGTGAGCAATTCGGAAGTATACAGTAAAGCGTGTGATTTTACAGCTGCCGATTGACCTTCACGTTGAGATTATTGGCTCCACAACTACACTCGGTTAGCAGCACAAGATTCGTCAGAACAACAAACCATCGCAGTTTATAGTATACTCTAATTCAAAACATACCTAACTTCAGACCAGCATCCTGTCTGACCAATCTAGACCAACCTAAATTCGACACAGATTGTCCTTTGCGATCACGGCAGATTCGTCACAAACAGGCAGTACAATTGGAAATTAAACCATCATCATGCCAATCAATTACGTCCTACTAGTGTCGCGCCAAGGAAAGATTCGACTGGCTAAATGGTTCACGACCCTGTCAGCAAAAGAAAAGGCAAAGATTGTAAAGGACGTGACGGCTCTCGTGTTGGCTCGACGCACAAAGATGTGTAATTTCTTGGAATATAAAGACTCAAAGGTCGTGTACCGACGATACGCCTCCCTCTTCTTCATCACGGGCATAGACGCCTCCGATAATGAACTCTTGTCGTTGGAGATTATTCATCGGTACGTCGAGACGCTGGACAAGTACTTTGGAAACGTCTGTGAATTGGACCTCATCTTTAATTTTCAGAAAGCATATTTCGTCCTCGACGAATTGATTATGAATGGCGAATTGCAAGAGTCTAGTAAAAAGAGCGTCCTCCGTATCATTGGGCAACAAGACGCACAGGAAGAAATCGAGGTCGAGGAACAAGGTATTGGGCAATACCTCGCAGAATACGCCAGGACGTGAAACAGCATTTCAAGCAGATGAGGAAAGAGTACAAATTCTACACGAAATAAATATGAGGCTTTGTAGATATATTTTCATGACGACGTTTCGATTCACATCTCTTGAATATACCACATCTTGCCCTAACATGCTACATTATGAAACAAACTTGATTGCTCTCTTGACTTTTGCCGAGTCTTCGGCTGTACTCGGTTTAGCTGAAGGAGCGGCCACAGCATTCGACTTTGCTGTCTTGGCTGCACCCTGGTCAGCGACGGCTTTGACAGGAGTCTTACTAACGGCGGCAGAATTGGCATCTGGCTGAACTGGTGCTACGTTAGTCACAAGCTTGGTTGTTGTGGCCGGTGGAGCTTGTGCTTTTGGTGTATTGTCCTTTGCTATTTGCGTTGACTCTGTATGAAGCGGTGATTTAGTCGCTGCTGTCTTTGGGTGACTTGTTCCCTTTTGTTGATCGAGGGACTTAACATCTTCTTTCTTGGCGGCTGCCGGGGGCGGATCCGTAGCTGCCTTTTCCACAGACTTGCCAGGTGTGACACCTTTCGCGGATTCGGCAGCAGTAACAGCAGGTTTCGGATGATCAGAAGTCTTAGGGGTTGTCAAGACATCCTCTTTCTTGACCGGCGAGGTAGCGGTGACCTTTTCTGCGGGCTTGCTGCTTGGTTCAGTCTTAATCGCTTCAGTCGTCGGTTTCTTGACAGGCAACGTCGAAGCGTCGTCTTTCTTGACTGGCGTGGGCGGATTGTTCTTGACGGGCGGTGCGGCCATTTCTGCTGGTTTGCTGCTTGCTTCATTCTTCGTCGCATCAGTAACCGATTTTGTAGCGGGTGAGACCGAAGCTGGCTGCCCATTCGCCTTCTTATCCGTGGTCGGCTCGACGCCTTTTTGTGCAGCAGAAGCAGGTTCCTTCTTATCTGTTGACTTGAGATTGGCAGCACTCTTGCTTGCTGACTCATTGCCGGTCGGTAAGGGCTTCGAAGTAGTAGTGGTAGTAGAAGCCATATCGGAGTCCTTCTTTGTGTCTGTACCCTTCGGTAGTGAGGGCTGGACAGTACTCTTTTCGGCATTTGACTTCGACATGTCCTTGTTGGGCTGATCAGTGGACGTCTTGTCCTTATTGTTGTCCCCTGCTGAGGTCTTTTGCTGGCCAGTGCTGGGCAGCGAGTCGATCTTTTTGCCATCCTTTTGCTTGGCAGCAAGAGCAGTTGCGTCCGTCATAGACTTGATCTTTTCGTCAATTTGTTTCTGTAGATTGCGAGTTTTCTCATATGTAGCACGCAGCTGACGTTCCATATCTTGCTGGCGCTTCAGTTCGTCGTTGACATTGGCGGATCCCAGAGCTTGTGTATAGTCGACCTGAAATTTCCGACTATCCTCGAGCTGACGCTGCATACGTCGCGTCTGATCACGCAATGCAATTTGTTGCTCGATTGACGGATTGTTATTCGCATTTGAATTGTAATTCCCTTGTAGTCTGTTATAGTCCGTATCATAGACTTGGAGACGATTTGACTGATCACTTTGAAGCCTTCGACTTGCTGCATTGGCTTTCTCTAATGAGAGTCGTTGAGCATCCGAGTAAGAATTGGTATCCATGCTTCTAAGATCCTGAGCAGCTGCGACGTCTTTCAAGGCTGAAATATTGTCCTTGACTTGTGGAGCAGACTGGTATTCATTGCTATACTGTTTACTCGCGAATTCGGTCGTGGAACTATAGGGCGCATTGTAGGTAGTAGACCCGGAATCATCATTTGCAAAAGGCATGTTCGTGAAGGAACCCGAGTTTGAGTTCGTCGAAGATTGTGGTTGTGACATCGGGATCGTGTTTTGATACAAGGTGTCAGCATTTGGTCTTATCGGCAGTATGTTTTGCGACGCTGGAGCAGAATTTGCAGAAGATTGTGGTTGTGACACCGGAATAGTATTTTGGTATAATGCATCGGGACTTTGTTGCATTGGTATCGTGTTTTGTGAAATCGGGGCTGTGTTTGACGAGGTCGGCGATGTAGTCTGCGAGCTTGGATTTGTGTCTTGGGTCACTGGCATTGTATTTTGTGCAATTGGAATCGTGTTTTGCGAGTAGTTGTTCAGCCCAGTGCCATACGCTTGCGATGTAGCCGGCACTTGAGGTTTTGTTGCGCTGTCTGGAACCGTGTAGATGAGTGGTCCATTAGTCGTGATTGAGAAATCAACACAAGACACTTTATGCTTTGCATCAGGAGCTTCAGCATTCCAGGTCTACACGATTAGTCTTTCAGTCGAAGCAAAACAGACTTGACATACCAGCACAAGTACACATTGACCAGGGGCCGTACATTGCTTGTTGAGATCCGGTATTGTGATGCGCCTCCCAAGCTGCTTTGTAGGGGTTTGGTAAGTGTCCAAACTGTCGGTAAGGTTGCGCTCGGTTTTGGTGTCAAAGATGGCAACTTTGCTTGAGCCGGGTGCCTTATTGTCCTCGGTCACCATTTCTACCACTTGCCCGACAGTAAAGTGCGCTGCATATTGTTTATTGTCCTCGAATTGCATTCCTTTACATAACAACTTTCCACAAGCTTCCTTCCCCGCTGAACATGCCTTTTCATATGCAATGCCTCGAGAACGACTTATTGGACTCAGTAGACGGCCCTGAGCTTCAGCGTAGCCAAGCGTACTTGTGAGAACTAGATATAGAAGAGAGCGCATTTCTCTTTTTGTTTCGTTAATTTTGACAAGGATTCCTTGATGACTTATACCATGAGAGAATGCTTCGTGCTGACCTCGAAACAGACCCGAAGTAGATTGTTATCGAGCATTGGAAACGTCATGAAAAATAGAAGTGGTATAGTCTGAAACACATCTGACGCGCATCAAAAACCCATTGTAAGATGTAGATAGCGAAAACCACTGCAAGTGCAATGCTTGGAATCTTGAACCTTGGTTGGATTCTAGTGCTGTCCGGGCGAGGACTCTGTTCGATGATATCCACAACCTCGACCTGGACTTCCTCGGTTTGTGTTGAGACTGAACGTGTTTGAGGAAGAACTATACGCTCTACCGGAGCCTCAGACTTTACCTTCAGACTCCCTGTTTTGTTGGTCATGGCCTGTCGAAGCAAGCGTTCACAAGTGGCGACCACGTCTACTTCCATCCGTGTCGACGATGCAACGGCATGTTCACTGCGATTGTCCCTTGAACCGAGAATTCCTGCATGCTTCTCGAGATTTCTGAGAACTGGTGTCCAATGGTCTGGGACTGCACCTTTTCCATCAGATCGCTCGGCGACAGAAACAGCCCAAGTTAGCAATGCAGACTCCCATTCACTTTGTATGCTAGTATCAGAATCTCGTTGGGGAATGCCACTCCTGATCCATTGGGGCTTGTTGAGTGGCGACTCAATCTCGTCAGACTCAAAACATGACTTGAGCAGTACACTTGTGGAGTAAGCCTCTGATGTGATTGTCTTGACTCGCCAGTTATGGAGGAGACTGCTTCTTGTGATGTCATATAGTGTCCAGCAGGGATCCAAGGAGGGTGCCAGAAGCTGTATCAGGCCTGCTGGAGGAGACGGCCAGAGACTTGCCACGATTGATCTTGCTCGGCCCACATTCACCCATATTTCAGATATGTTTGGACCAGCAAATCCAAGCTCCGTATGGTAATCAACGTCCTTTATCAGCGCGAATTTCTGGAGACCTTCAATTATTGTAAGTCCAGCCGCTCGGAAGATCCTTGCAAGAGACACTTGATGATCATCTTCCGGATCTAATGTACGCACAACATGGATTCGGTTTGCAATGGAGACGAACACTGGTATGAGATATTTGTCCTGTATCGCTGAGTGCAACAGGTGAAAGGACAAGAGTCTTTCAGGTTGATCATCCTCATCATTCATGGCAAGGTCAACTGCATGTTACCTCTGTCAATCAATTGTCAGATCCGTGTCTCTCAGCATTAGACCTCCCTATCACTTGCCGAGAGACATAGACGAGCATCGCAAATTCTAGACACAAGAAATGCATGCACACCTTTGTATGAGAGTAGTGTGCTCCCAAGAAGACAGCTGATAGCCATGGTCACTGTCCGAACTCAAGGCGGATCATTTTGAGGATCGGTCGTATCCACGGAAACGAGCTCAAATTCACGACCCCGTTCATCCTTGGTACACTTGTCACGCATTGTCACAAGTGAACTACGTAGCAATAATAGTTCGATCAAGTGAGAATCAGGCCTGGATCGTGTCATTGCTCTGTACCTTGCAGAAACCGATAAATCATAAGCGCTTCTTTCTTTTGTTGCTCAACGAATCGTCGACTGCCTGAAGTGGACACGTTCATTGATGTTCTGCTCGGTTCGATCGACCACACACTGCAGAAGACTGTTCTGTTCGACTTCTAGCATCGCTCCCTCCCAATCACGACTCTCGAGCAATTCTCCGCCATCTACAGGCGTACTATATCAACGCCGACCGGTGCCTAAGAATCCGCGGAGTCCAATATATGGATTTAGTGCTCCATCGACCGCCTCCATAAGTCCAGTCGACGTGGCTTATTCTCGATTCATGAATAGACATGCTCCATTGGAAGTAGCCAACCGACTACTTAAAATGGCAGACAAGAAGGAACCGCGTAAAGAGACGTGGGGTGAGAGCATCACCTGGCAGAGTGCTACCGGCAGCGAATACGAATTTCAACGCATACCTCACCAAGCATGGGAGCAATTGAGAGCGACTGCTGCACCGTCGAGTACAAACGCAAATCTATGGAACCGCGACGACATGCAAGATGAAAATGGGGACGAACTGGTCGAGATGATGGAAACTACTGCAAATGTCTCGGAATCCGTTCCGAAATTCAATGGCAAAGTGGTGGTCGTGCCCATGGGAGCCCGGGACCTCGCAGGCAAGGACTTTTACGAGAATTTGATGAGTGCGGTACAGGATGGCCTAGACAAGATTGAGGACTACGAGATGACCAGCACGAAACGCAAGAGGAGATTGAAGATGAACAAGCACAAATTCAAGAAGAGGAGAAAGGAGCAAGAGAGTGCTCGAAGAAAGCTAGGAAAGTGAGCATGCCAAGAGGCACAGGTTTTTCACATCACAGACAAGGAATTGTCTCGACATTTGTAGAATGGTTTCAATTCTTACTACAGGAATGCAAGAGTTTCGTTCTTGAGTCGACTCATGACACACTCGACAGAGGACATTGGAAGCACAAGCGTCTGGTGGTAATGAGTTCCAACAAGAATTACAAGTAGTCGTGCAGCAGGAGCAATACATCTTGTACAAATTCCCATATATACATCCTTCGATACATCCTTCGATCGGCATTACCTATACTGCGTATCTTAGACTCGTCGAGTACTCCAATCCTTAGATTTGTCGTTTGATATTAAGCATCCTTTTCATTACTGATGAGCTCAAAATCTTGCTCATCAAAGGCACTAACGCGTGACTTTCGACCGCTTTCTTCATCTAAACTTGCATATTTGGCTTGCCATGCGCCTTGTGGAGACTTGTATAGTACCGGAATCTTCATCAGGAGGCTCTTGTAGGACCGTCTCAGCAGTCTTGTAGTCAAGTGGTGAGGATCGATCGGACCGCGAGCTTGCATCTCGAGCCGTGTAAAGCTTCGCCATGTGGGTATACGGGTAACCATGATTGTTCTGGTGCCGGACGCAATACCAGACACTACCTCCAAGTCGATACTTGGAATCGGTGGGTTTGTCTTTTCTAAAAGGTTCGTGTAATGGCGCCAAGTGAGGTTAACTTGACGTCGTCGATCGAGTGGTTTGCCGAACTCGCCGCCGGGTCCGAGAGGCAATTCCAAGTCGAGCTTCTTCCGCTCAAATTGTAAATGCCACAGAGCTTGTAGTTGAGGACCGACCACCGGTAACTTGCTTCTAGGTTTCCCTGGAATGATCTCTTCGGATGGTTGAGTCACTTCCGCCAGGATGGATGCCAGATATTCGTGCCTCAATTTACCTCTTTGTCCGTACGCTATAGCGAGAACCTTTGATAATGCTCTCATGTCCCCGAGGTTGGCTTTCTGTAGTGTTATCAAGCACTTTTTGGCATTGACTTTGAGTCGGGAGACCTTTTGCGAATCGGTCTCTTGAACATGTGCATGGTATCTGTGTCTGACCATGGTCTTGATGTGAGCTGCGCAATTCTGATCGGGGAAATGGTTCAATTGCACCAAGATTGCATGATAGAGACTCCTCGACGAGCGTATTGTCTTTTTCCGCTGTGCAGGATTAGGTTCGAGTAAGAACTTTTCTGCCGTACTGATTGACTCCTCCACGGAGACTGACGTTGTGTGATATCGCCTGAAGCCATAAAAGCACCGTCTAAGTACATTCAGTTTGCAGATCATGTACAAGAGACCTGAACATGACGAATCATGAGCTCAGAAGAGTTACAAGACATCTGGCCATGTAATATCGACTACCAATATAGGGATCCAAGATGGTGTCGATACAGAATGGGCTAGTTGTGAACAGAACAGTTATCCACCCAGAGAGGAAATAGAGGCCGCCGAGAAGGAGCAGCGATCACTGCAGATCCCATCCCACGCCTTTCTCCTCTCTCTCTATCTCCCTTCTGCCTGCAACCACCGGTTGGTGATGTTCAAGCGTATATATACCGGCGTGTCATGTACAGTAGTTGCTATGATTATCTGACAGAGAGTGTCTCATAGAACCTGTGACAGTCAGTGTAGAAAGTAGAGTCAGAGTAAAGGTGTTTCAGCAGGAGCAAGTGGGAGAATGCTTGAATCTGATTGGACCGGCTACGCGGAGGTTCTCACTTGACCCGAAGTCGATCAGCAGCTTCCTTCTCACTGCAGCGAAACAACACTTCGCCCTCGTCCGTAGTCAAAAGATTCTTCGCTTCAAAGGTCGTGGAGTGGAAAAAGGTTCCGCCGCCGATATCATCCCTTGCCCTCCCCCTCCTGCTCAGCTTCACTCTTCCTCTTGCTTCTTTCCTCTGTCGTCCCAAGCTACTTTTCGCTTCTTCTCGCAGATGGTCTCGTCCAAGTGATTATCGTCGCCGTCGGTTGAATCGACTTCTTTCATCATTGTTGTGGTGGTCGCGCCACAACAACGCTCTCTCGGATTTAGACAGAATATCTTCCACCATACATTTTGGTCATACAAGCTCTCGAATAGTGTAAATCATGCGATTCTTCCGTCGTGGGCCGACTGTCCCATTGCCTCTTTCGCCGACGGATGCCAGGACAGAGGATATGACGGTAGACTCCTCTGAAGATCTCTCCGCCCTCTTGAATGATATGGAGGTGGCTCAGGTCGATTTCGAAGTCATGCCGCCGAGGGAGAATGCGGTGTGGTTGGATGAAAAGGTGCTGCTTGAGCAAGGAAAGGCGCACAAGAGCCACATTTTGACTTCCTGGGTCGCCTGTCAGTCCTATCTCTCACAGACAGAGACCGAAGCAAGGACGAGACAGCTGGCCTTTCGAATGACACTAGCATCAGACGATAACTATAACACGAGTGATATGGCCTCCCGGTCGGGACTCACGAGTCGGACCTCCTCCTGCACCACCAACACTCAACCCAACAACACCCATATTCCTTTCGTACTTTCAGGACATTCTCAAAAGGAATCCACACAGCGAAGCTCTCAGCACAGGAACCGATTCTCGAGCTTCGCCTCTAATCGCAAGACGAGAACCAGTGGCAAAGTTTCGGAGACGATCGGTTTCAGCTACGATTCATATCCTGGCAGCTCCTCTATGATTCACCTCGTCCACGACGACTCTGCTCGTATCGAGGAGGAGTGGGCCAGGCTCAACTCTGCCTTTAAATCATCTCTATATATGCCCGGCCCGAAAGGGAAAACGAAAAAATTGATACAAAAAGTCACTTGACTGCTCTCTCAAATACTCTCAAAGCGCAAGGGTTGTTTACAAGGAGGACTTTTACTCTTCTTTATCCTGGAAATATCTGTATTGTTTTCGTGAGGTGTAAAAAAGGGTGAAAATTAGCTCGAGATGGCAGTGCAAATGTATACGACAATTCAAACTCAGACACTTTGTATATATTCAATTATAGCAACGGCGTTTTCAATGTTGTGCTCGATTAAGGGAGGGGTGGTAAGCAGGCAATGGCGGTGTCATAGAGATTTCGTGATAGTCTATTGATCAAGATTGTAAGATGTGAATTCTCCAACTTTCATCAGCAAGCCAAAAGGAAACAATTCTTCTATCTCATTGCAATCGAGAGGATGATACTCGACCGCAGTTGGATGAATGCGGGGTTAAGGCTCGCCTGTGCCTGTCAACGAAATCCATGAAACTTGATTTTCTGATTGGCCTGATCCAGCCTCCCGGAAGCGTACCGTATTCAGTACCTTCCCTTTCCTGAGTTGCGAGCAGTGACATGCACCTCTCCCAGCTTCCGTCATGACTGGGAAAACTTGCGTTTTTCAACTTTCGTGCCATGCAAACTTCGATTCCGAGGCGGTCTGACTTTAGCTTCACGACTTCTGCATGATGGGATTTGATCGTTCTCGATAAGCAGTAGGCACGACACTTCAGGAGGACTGGATCGTGGCTGAATCGTGCGTTGTGGACGCCGACAAAGGATGCTCAATGTCGAAGAGGAAGATCCAGCATTGTGGAAGGAAATCAATAGAGCATATCTGTCCAACGATGAGGAGGCATTGGCGTCGACACCTTTAAAGGCATACAGACGTCTACTTCGCGAGTCTGGATCATGGTTCGTGCCCGGAAGAGTTCCGAGTGATAGCGCATTGAAGGCCGCCTTGTCGCCTTACGAAGGTTTGGTGTTTGATCAGTACAACAAACTCAAGCAGGATCTGAACATGCAACCTTATGCAGAACTAGCTCGTATGGTGACAGGAATGAACTTGACTTATATTGGCATGTTAACCAAGGATCACTCGAGGCTCTTATCACAAGCTGGGTATCCTGCCACTGCCATCGGGGACGGGATATTCCCTCGATCCGCTATACTGTGTCAATTCACGGCGGCGCGAAGCAAGGGAACCTTGACTGAGTTTAGGGACATCCCTCATGATCAGAGACTTGTAAATCATCCCATCAATACTGGCACTGGTCCTGGATCCCTTCGATCATATATAGGAGTGCCCTTGACGACTGTACTCGGCACGAGCATTGGTACCCTCTGTTGTATGGATCCTGCGCCACGAGAATCTGGTTGGACTCCTGCACAGCAGGCAGGACTACGTCAGATTGGCGAATTGATCATGAAGGACCTCGACCTTCAAGTAGATCGAGCTCTGGCACTTGACGCAAAACAAGTGTTTGTGACTTCTGTCAATCATGAACTGAAAAGTATGCTGCCATTCTTCGAGCTCAGGCTTCGACTGACAATGTAGCACCCGTACATGGCTTGTTGGCTTCTGCAGAACTCTTGAAAGCTCATAGAGCAACGGAATCGCAGCCGAATCTGTCAACTTTCGAGGCGGAATGCTTGGGAACGATTGAGCACTGTGCGAATACATTAGTGGATGTTATTGACAACGTGCTATCATTTGCAAATATCGACACTGACTCGGATCGTCCTGCACTGCTACATGACAGTGAGGGGACGTTGTCCTTAGAGGATAAGGTTGTGCCTGACCACAACCTGACCTCGGTTGATCTTGTCGAATTTGTAGAACAGATTGTCGATTCCTGCTGGGCGGGCAAGCTTTCCAGTGGCAAAGACCTCATGGTCATCTATAGTGCTGACCTCAAAGCTTTCAGGCATCGACTACTGATCAATCGTGGAGAACTCTCCCGAATAATCCTAAATATCCTTGGAAATGCGTACGTCTTGCATGGCGCTCTTCGAGGTCATACTAATGAGCTCAATAGGTGCAAGTACACTGAAGCTGGCTACGTTCTCATTGAGCTAGGTTCTCAGACGCGAGACGATCAGGCGAATATCATGGATATCACTTTGCGTATCACAGACACTGGCAAAGGCATGCCGGAATCCTTCATTTCGAGTGGAGACGTTTTCAAACCCTTTGTACAGGCGAATGGCAAATCTGAGGGTGTGGGACTTGGTATGAGCATCGTGAAGACATTCATCGAGAAAGGCAACGGCAAGATTACAGTGGAATCCAAGGTCGACGAAGGGACCTCAATCGGCGTTCACCTGCCTCTGTCGATCGATCACAGTCACGCGACTGTTCGATCAGTGCAATATTCCCACGCTGGCCTATTTGGCAAGCGCTTCCACATCACACAGGACACCGAGACTTCTGGCTCAGTCAAGCTCAAGGAGTTCCTCGCAAGGACATGCACCGAGCAATTCGGCATGGTACAGGCTTCATTGATATCAGCTGACGTGATCATCTCACACTCTGCGGAGCGCGTTCGAGAAATCTTCGAGCAGGGCATCAAAGCTCCATGTTTACTGGCAGCCAGTGTTCGTGACTGGAGTCAGCCGCGCGTAGAAGATCCGCTCGTCCATCTTGTTCAGTTGCCAATCGGTCCCGGAAAGCTATCCCGGGCGCTTACTAAAGTCTGTATGGGTCTCGAATACGCCGCAGGCCCAAACTTGGCGCTCCATGACAAGGCAGTGGATACAGACAAGGCGGCCGGTTTACAAACAATTTACACAAACGTCAATGGCAAAAGGTCAAAATCGCCAGAAACGAAGGCGAGTCGCCGTGTAAAGCACCCACCATCAAGCACTTGTAAAGACAACGCACCCTTGCGACCAGTCGAGTCATTCGCTACCGGCATCACTAAACTTGCGACAGTGTCGACACGACCACGAGTGTTGTGTGTCGATGACAATGCAATCAATCTTCGCATATTACGGACTGTGGTGGCCAAGCAGAACGTACCTCACGACTCGGCATTGGACGGTGCCGAAGCTGTGCGAAAGTACACCATGAATGGGGCCGGATTCGATCTAATTTTCATGGATGTCAATATGCCACTGAAGAATGGCCTCGATGCGACACAAGAGATTCGATCCTTTGAACGGGATAACAACATACGTAGAGCCACTATCATTGGACTGAGTGCTGGTGGATCTGCGCAGAATAAACTCTGTCTGGAGGCCGGTATGGATGGGTATTGTGACAAACCAGTCAGTGTCAAATCACTCGCAGCAATGATCAAAAATTGGGTCGTTTAGAGTCGGAGCTGTGCTTAACAACATTATTGGAAATTTTGTATATAATCTTGTACCAGGAAGTAGTGTACCATCATCTCATGTAGGGAGTAAATGAGGACAAAGGATTGAGGCAGTTGTGTGCTCCTGGTCATGATTGATATACTCGGAGCAGATGAACGCAGGTCATGCTGATGTGGAAAGCGCGCAAAGAGAGTGAGATTTCGAGCACGTGTTATTCAGCAGCTGTCGTTTATAACAACCTTGGAATTCCAAGGTTGTACGTGCCCGCGAGTACGTCACTGCTGCTTGGTGGGTCCAATGTCTGGAAATCAAACGCGCAGCCGAATTCAGGCGTAGGTATGGTCTAGAATCTGCCCAAAGGCCACTTCAAAGTGCACTGTACACGTACTGTACGTATAGTGAGCTGCTATAGAGCACATGCATATGATATGCACCTACATCACTTGAGTCTATACAACTCTACAAAATACTGAGCGTCCAAATATTCCCGAATAGAATACTCAGAATCGTACAGGTATTCATTGTCAGCGTGTAAGCTAAAGTGTGCTTAAAAGCAGTACGTTCATGTGTGTGTAGGCCTAAGTTGCCACAAAAAGTAGAACCCGCGGATCGATGCCAAGGTCTGCTCAGGTGAACTCGAGCTCGTACTCGTTAAGTCAACTATGGAGCCAGCGCTTGATCACTTGCTGATTTCATGGCCAAGACCACCACATCTAGTTAACTCTGACTATAGCTAGTGCTGGTACCCAGACTGCAACCACCAATACCTCAAGGTAATGGCATGCAGAAGATGATCAAACATTATTGGATTTAGCCATAGTTATTTGGCACTCTTTTTCAGATGAAGCTCTTGAGAGGACATTGTATGATTATTGCTGCGGTGGAGGTCTGCTCAAAGTCGCGTGCAAAGAGTGGCAAAAGTTCTAGGTTACTCGTGGGTTAGTGTAGTGAAGAAACTTGGCTCGCCCAATTGCGATGAATAACAGGGTTCAGATTTTGCCACCTCGAGTGTTGACCGATTCTCATCTCCATGCCAAAAGCGTAGACATACTGATTACAGCTGAAGATACTGGAGCAAAGTTCAGAGCACGATGAGCCACGCGACAAGACGCTTAGTGAGCAAATGTCATAGACCCTAGCGATGCAGACAGACAGGGCCCAAGGTAGAAGTGCAAGAGGTAGAGACGACAGCAAAAGTCCTGGCTGAAGAGCTCACTCACACTCTGTCTCTCTTGGCAATTGCAAGAGAATGAATGGATGGCCTGCAGCTGCACACCCGTTCAACCGCTCAAGCCCTGGGAGATTTCCCCCAGTTTTCAAACTCCCCCTGCCGTCCCGATCTTCCCTTGTCTGGCCTTGCCTTGCCTCTCTCTCTCACTATACTTGGCTACTTCTTTCGTGCGCTTCATACTGTAGCTACTGCAGTCGGTAGTCGCCCTTTGTGACACCTTTCCACAGGGACTGTCCTACCACACCGTCTTTCGTTCTAGCAAGAGAGTGCGTCCAATACTGTTTCAACAGCCATACTTCAGTGACAGTCCCTAGGACATTGCATAGTCCCGCTCAGGACACAGCAGAGGTCACTCCTCTTCCTCGATCGTAAATGGGGAGGCGGAAAATCGAGATCAAGGTGGGTATCTCTTGTCATCTAGGCAGTCGCAGTGCTGACCGGCATAGTTCATCGGTGATGACCGTAACAGAAGTGTGACTTTCATCAAGAGGAAGAATGGACTGTTCAAAAAAGCTCACGAATTATCAATCCTCACCGGCGCAAAAGTCACTGTTCATGTCGAGGATATCAAAGAACGACAATTCGATTATGTCTCTGCGAATCTTGGTGGCGAAGTCTCTCACCAAAACTTTGTCTCGGACGATGATGACGACGATGCCAATTCGAACGATGGTCAGGACGATCCGCAGGATGGTGAACTGCACGAAAGCGCTTCTTCCGTTGGATCCGCAACGGCCATTGGTTCTAAGCGAGACTCTGGACTGACGAGACCTGGCAATCGTCGTTCGCAGAGCAGCATTCATCTCTCACCGAATCCTAATGTTCCAAGTTCAAGGCGGTCATCGGGACATCCTTACCCTCGATCACCGAATGCTGCACCTGTGCCCGGTCAACCCTCAGTAGGACTGGCTCGACCTGCGAGCATGGACTTTAGTATGTCCGGATACAACTACCCTGCTGGTGGACCACAACGGAAAGCCAGTGTACCTTCGATGCCACCACACCACACCTATCCTGCGCACAACTCATCACAACAAAATCAATTTCCACAACAGCAATCGCAACCAGGACCTTCTTCAGCCCAGTTCTACTTTCAACCGAACCAGTCTCAGCCAGTCTTGAGCTCGTACGATCACTCTCATCAGCAATTTCACCAGCAAAATCAACAACAACAAACGCCGCAGCAGGCTCAGCAACAATCTCAGCAGATGCGGGACCCTCAGCAGATATCTCAACAACAGCAATTCGCTCCTCAACAAATTCCACGATATAATGGAAATCTGTTCCAGGCCAATGGCTATCCTGCGACCAATAGTCAGCGACATGTTCCTGCCTACCCTTCCAATTTGGTACCGAATGTGGCCAGACCGCATAGTGAGACACTACCTTCCTCGAAAGAGCATGGCCTGCAATATCAGGACTTTGGTGGCACGCTGGGGGAGTACTTGGACGATGAGATGGACCAAGACTTTGACGCCCTGGCAACACAAGCATCGACGCCAGGCAACTACGATTTCAGCACGAACCCATCGTTGACAAACTTGAAGATGACTGCCACTCCCGTCGCTTCACAGTCGAGCAGAAATCTCGGTCTGGGTATTCCGATGCCGCTAGATCCTTATGGCATGCCATACCTGCCGGATTCTCAGCAAGCTGCCCTGCAATATCAAGCAGCTCAGCGTCATGCGTTTTACAACAACATGAGCGGAGCGCAATCCACCCCCAATTTAGCTTGGCTCAGTTCAGCCCAGAACAATCCAGAACAATTTGACGACTGAAATCTTGTGTCACCATTAACTGGACCAAGATCTGTACATATAACGATTGAATGACCTTCCTGCCGGGTCAAACGAGCTGCAGGAGATCCTAATGACAAAAATTGCATTGGCGAATGGATAATATCATGATTTGAGAGATGAGCGCGCATCTGTAGCTATCCATATTATTGTCTAAAGTTGGGTATGTATGTTAAAAGCAAGCATATAGCTGGAACATGAAAAAGTACATAACATTCGAAAGAGGCCCCTAACCATGGATGGACACCATCTCTTGTTCTCCATTCAGACGTGGAGACCGGCTCATCGGTTGACCGAGACGAGAGAAGAAGTTGACCGCCACCACCTCCACACCTTTCCGGTCGATTGCTGCTCAACAGAACCATTCATTCATCCATTGCTACCAATTGTATACTGACATTTGCCCCTGAATAATCTGGTTTGGAGTACAGTCAAGCGCTTTGGAAGTATTAGTCAAGACCGAGCCGGTGCCAGTTTGTCAATAATATCGGGTGACATATCCACGAGAGCGAGAAGCCATATGGTCTCCTTGCCCTCTAAATTGAGGCATCTACGACAAAAGTCATCCCGATCACATCAACAAGGAGATGGTGAATGTCCACCGGGTGCCCTGGTCCTCAAAGTGGCCATCTCGAAAGTATGTGAGCTTGTTTGTGCCCACATCCTCCACTGATGAGCTAGGCTCGAGACCTTACGGCCAAGGACCGCTCAGGCAAATCTGACCCCTATCTGCTATTGGTAAGCCTGACCACTATGCCTCATATGCGGTCGATCTAATGACTCAGAGATTACACGATTCCAAATACACGACCAAAGTAGTTTCAGCTGATCTGAATCCCGTATGGGATGAAGTATGCTCCTTTCCGTTGGGCGCCAAATCCGATTCGTATCGCTTGGAGGCAATCTGTTGGGATCACGACAAGTTCACAAAAAAGGACTACATGGGGGAGTTCAACGTCAATCTCAAGAAGCACTTTAGAAAATATCCAGCAGCGTCTCGGTCCGCTACGCCTCGCTGGTTCAAACTGACTTCTTTCAGACACGGCCGGAAATCTTCGATTGTTTCGGGGGCAGTCGAGTTGTGTTTCTGGCTCGAGAGCCCAACAAATCCTGGCGCGACTGAACTGGAACTACAAGCCTCCTGGAATCACTTTGCACAAGACCTCGAAAGCCATGAAGATGCCATGCTTGCTCTTGCGGCGCCCGAGAGGCCTGTAGGGATGCAGATGGCGGAAGATGACTATCTATCAAACGACGATCTCGTCAATGCAATCAGCAGCGTGACCGCCGAGGACGATGAATCCAGTGCAGACAGCAATTCTGGCGTGGACTCGGACCTTGATCTTGACGACTCTGACGATGTACCGGCATCGCAGCAAGCAGCCAAAAAGGACAAGTTGTCCAGGCGAGACCGCAAGAAGCTGCGCAAATTGCAGAAGCAGAAACCATTCCATTTCAAGACCTCCACTTCCAAAGATGTCCTCGGCATCGTGTTCTTAGAAATCGACTCTGCTAGCGACTTGCCACGAGAAAAGAACATGACCAAGACTGGTTTTGACATGGACCCTTTTGTCATTACCAGTTTCAGTAAGAAATCGTTTAGAACGCGAGTCGTACGTCATAGTCTGAATCCCGAATTCCACGATAAGCTGTTGCTACAAGTTCACCGTCACGAGGATCAATATAGTCTGAAATTCACGATTGTCGACCGGGACAAGATTAGTGGAAATGACTACGTTGGAGACTGTGATTTGGCAATACAAGAACTAATCAAATTTGGTCCCCATACCGACGAAAATGGTCTTTATGGCGGCTATACTGCACCTCCGACCGAGACCAGTGCTCCGATCACGAGAAGGAAATTGTTGGGGTTGCGTCGATTGACACGTCAGAGTACTGGCAACAGTCTGAAAATGACACAATCCCTAACGCCAAGCAGCAAATCGAGCGACAACGATATCGAACAGATATCTCACGAGCTGGAGAAGGTCGCGACCGATACGCCTGGCACATCGCAGTCCGATATTCCTGACTCCTTCCGATTATTCACCTTGCCACTAAATCTCGCACGTAAGGAATTTTGGGGTGACAAATTCAAACCAGTTCTCAGAGTCAAAGCCAAGTTCGTGCCCTATCCTGCTTTGCGACAGCAATTCTGGCGCGTGATTCTTCGCCATTATGATGTCGATGATACTGGCACGATCTCAAGAGTTGAGCTGACCACCATGCTAGACTCACTCGGAGCCATTCTGAAGGAGAGCACCATCGATTCTTTCTTCTCTAGATTCTCGTCACCTCAAGTGCAAGAGCCCGAAATTGATCATGATGGAAATGCGACAGGATCTGATGTATCACTGACAATCGATCAATGTGTCGTCTGCTTGGAAGACTTGCTAAAGCGAATCAATAGTCGTGGACAGCGACCTGAAGCATCATCAAGAAGTATGTCGTACCTGAGTCCTTCGTCACAAAGTTCGACGTCAACCAGACCGCCTTCCCTTTCATCCTCTCAGCAGCAGGGATCTCTGACGCCGTTGACTGCGACAACAACATCGGAGCACAATACTGTCCAATCCATCTCTGACTCGAACGGAGATTCGCAAGGTAATGCAGACGAAGATATCGAAGATCCGGATGAACAACAAGAATATCTCATCAACATTTCACAGTGTCCCTTGTGTCAGAAATCCAATATGGACAAACATTCTGGAGTAGACATCGTGACACACTTGGCCACTTGTGCGAGTCAAGATTGGCGAAAAGTGGATCACCTCGTGATGGGTGACTTTGTCACTCCATCGCAGGCGCAACGGAAGTGGTACACCAAGATCATCTCAAAGGTGGGCTATGGAGGTTACAAACTCGGCGCAAACTCGGCAAACATTCTGGTCCAGGATCGAAAGACGGGTCAGGTGCAAGAGGAACGAATGTCGGTATATGTACGGCTGGGAATCAGGTTGCTGTACAAGGGCATGAAATCGAGTCGCATGGAGACTGGCCGAATTAGAAAAATGTTGAAATCGATGAGCATCAAGCAGGGCCGCAAGTACGACTCTCCATTATCGGCAAAGGACATTCGATCGTTTATTGCGTTTCATCAATTAAACATGAGTGAGGTGTTGCGTCCGATCGAGTCCTTTTCATCCTTCAACGAGTTTTTCTACCGCGAGTTGAAACCGGGTTCTCGTCCATGTGCACAACCGCAGGACGGACGATACGCCGTGTCACCGGCCGACTGTCGTTCCGTCGTCTTTGATTGCGTGTCTACGGCTACGGAGATTTGGATCAAAGGACAAAACTTTTCATTGTCTCGATTATTCGGGACCGCGTACCCGGACCTCGTCGACCGGTTCGAGAATGGCGCGTTGGGAATCTTTAGACTCGCGCCTCAAGATTACCACCGTTTCCACGTCCCTGTGGATGGCGTGTTGGGACGACCGAAAGTGATTGAGGGACAATACTATACCGTCAACCCAATGGCCATCAGGTCCTCTCTCGACGTGTACGGAGAGAACGTGAGGGTCTTGGTTCCCATCGAGTCGACCGCTTTCGGAACCGTCATGGTGGTCTGTGTCGGCGCCATGATGGTGGGGAGTACAGTCATCACGGCCAAGGAAGGGGAGAGGGTGAAGAGGACGGACGAGTTGGGGTACTTTAAATTCGGCGGGTCCACCATCATTTTAATCTTCGAACCGGGTCGGTTCGTCTTTGATGAAGATTTACGCGAGAATGCGAAATTGAGTATCGAGACGCTTCTTTGTGTGGGCAGCAGTATCGGACACTCGCCCGGCCTCGTCGACGCGCCCAACGAGAGCACGCAAGAGACAAATTAGCGGGACCACGACGAGGCCGAAAAGAGAATCATGGGTCAAGAAGCTCATCCCACACAACCCACCAATTCCGTCGTAAAGGAAATGTTTAGCACTCACAACGCCATGTAATGACCCAATCCTACTACATTTACTATAATGATATATTACGAGGCCATTCCTCCAGCACCAGTCTTTCGAACGACTCGTCTCGTTCCTTCTCCCTGAACTCGAACCGTACCTTCCGCTTCCAAGGCCCGCAAAATTTCCGCCAACTCGGCCGCATCAATGTTTTTACTCGATTGTTGATTCATGGTCCTCAACATGTCTGCGTACCGTACCTCTCCACTAGACGATTCCACGAGCGCCAAGACTTCCCTCTTTAAATCCCCTTTCGCTCGCCTTTGAGCCGCAGATTGACCCACGTTGATTAAATCCAAATCAATCTTTCCAGTGGCCTTGTCCGTGGCGTACTCTTTGATGGCACTCTTGATGAGTCGAGTGGCCTCGTAAACGTCCTCAATCAAGACTTGCTCTCTCAAGTACATCTTGGCATGCGCTTCCGCCAACCGAATCATGCTCTCCAACTGTCTCGTCGTCGCCGTGATTCGTCTCTCTGCCGCGCGCACGTCCTCTCCCAACTTGCGCATCTCGACGTAGGCCCTGACCAATTCGTCTCCTGCTTCCTTTGAAATCGTCGGTTTGATGGTATTTCGTGCGTAGGAGATATAAGACGTCAAGAGTTCCACCGGGACGATTTCGCCTTCTGCCGCAGACTGGTTCTGATCTTCCAAGTACATGCCCACCAAGTGCTTCGCCAAGCGACGATCGGCGCTCTCGTCAATCTTGTCCAGCACCAAGTAGACGAGATCGAATCTACTGAGGAGTGTCGGGGGCAGATCAATGTTTTGTGGGACAGGCAGGTTTGGGTTGTACTTGGATCCGATCGGGTTCGCACTCGCGAGAATACTCGTTCGAGCATTGAGAGTCGTGATGATGCCGGCCTTTGCTACAGAGACTGTCTGTTGTTCCATGACTTCGTGCAAGACACTGCGGGTGGCGTCCGACATCTTGTCGAATTCATCTATGCAGCAAACCCCTCCATCACTCAGCACGAGAGCGCCGGATTCGAGGACGAGTTGCTTGGTGTCGACGTCTCGAGTAATGTACGCCGTGAGTCCGACCGCTGAGGAACCTTTACCGGACGTGTATATTCCTCTCGGCGCAATCTTGTGCACATACTGCAAGATCTGAGATTTGGATGTGGACGGATCACCGCAAAGGAGTACGTTGATATCTCCTCTGTAGCGCGGCGCCGCTCCTCGCGAGAAAGTCTTGTTTGTACCACCAAACATTTGTAGCAAGATTCCCTTCTTCACATCATCCATTGACCAAATACTTGGTGCCAAAGAACGCGCCAAGATCTCGTAGCACTCTGGTCTTTGACTTATAGCTTGAATTTTCTCAATCTCTTCTTGAGACACCTTTCGAATTTCGTCCGTCGTGTCTTCCTGCATGAGCTCGTCCGTCAGGGTCGATACATCTTGTCCTAACCTCTTCCGGTCCGTTTTGGAGATGTGCACGACATCGACATAAGTCTTGAACAGTGTCTTGACAGCACGCATACGTGGATTGAGACGCACAGGTACCGATCTGAATATACCAGTGACTTCCACACGATCTCCGGCCTTGCAGATATCGACAATCTCGTCATAAGCACACAGAGAGACCGAGTGCGGCGTCTGCCCATCTGGTATAGCGTCAGGAGTCTCTTGAAGTCTGACCAGTTGTTTATCACTGAATTCTGATCTGTTGTGTACTAGAACCATAGATTCCCTCTGATCGCATGATTTCCGAGGACATCTCGTGGGCTCTAATATCCTGCCACGATCGATCTCGACTGTAATTGTGTGATTACATACATTGCATTGAAAGAAAGCAATCTTCATGTCGGGAATAATGGGCGTTGATCGAATAACGAGACCCTTGACACAAACCAGCTTGTCAATGTCGTTTGGATTGAGATCTCTCATGTTGAGCGACGTTCCGAGATTGAAGGGTCTGATTTTGTAGATTGTTCGCTCAACCTCACCAATTTCATCGGCACTAGCATTCTCCTCCACCATGATGTCGAGTAGCGTGTCCTTCAAGGTCTGATCAAAGATGGGAACAATTTCCTGAGGATAATTCAATAATTGGTGGTAGAGTCGCTTCGTGGGCGGGAAAGCTTGTAAGTCTTTGACGTCCAAATTCAAGTTGGCAAGTCCGAGGTGCTGCATCTGTTTCAATTTTTCGGCATACGGATTGTCCTCTCCTTGTCCTCGCGTGATTGGTATGTTCTCGAGCAGCATCCTGTATTTGCGCTTAAAGGACATCAAAAAGTTGCGAAAGCTTGACATACTTTCCGCAATTGAGACGTTTGTGCCCCAGATGACTCGAATGCCCTCCTCGGGTTCCGTGTGGTCAGTTTGATTTTCATATGCTGATAGAGTAATATCAGAACCGGGCACTCCAGTCGTCTGTGCATTCGCAGATATTGTCGTCAGGGGTCGACGACGGCTCGACGGAGTGGTCAATAATCCGGACGATTGAATGTCGCCACGCCTGGTCCTGGGAGTCGATCCAATACGTGTTCCATTTGAAGCATCACTTCTCAATTGGCTGGAAGCATATCTTAGAGGACTTGAGCCCCGCACTCTTGGAGTACCAGCATCTGAAGGTTGTCCGTTCAGTGTCGAAGCACGCGGTGTAGAGGCAGGATCGAGTCCGAGAGGATTCGAGGTTCGTTGAGATCTCAGAGACGAGGGAAAGAACAGGGGGGAAGAGCGCGAAGCGGCCGTCGCATCGACTTCTCGTTCTGGGGTCTCTGGTCTCATGGGAGAAGACATGATATGTGGTCCAAACTATTCGATTTGGATGCAAGGTTGACGCAGCGATCGTGTAAAGAGTCCAGGAAGTGATTAAGGAAGAGGTCGTCGTCGCACGCTTTGCCTGCCACAATAGATAGTCCGTTAGACGAGACGAGTCGCGACATCAAATTGGGTGAAATTGAATTAATGAGTTCTCGCGTCAAGCACGGGACTTGATATCGTTTTTTGTCGTATAGATAAGAGGAATCGCGATCTGTCACGTGCGTGCGTAGATCAGGGCGGCAGCGGCGGAAGTGATCAATGACGCTGGGCAGCTCCCCTTTGACGATCACCCCAAACCAACCCCTCTCTATCCCTCACTCCACCAACGTCCTGGCTGCAATGACCATCACTGACCAAGTAATTCCAAGTAGCCATCAAGTACATCTTTTTACTCACACCACACAGCCTTTATACATAATTCAAAATGGTTTCAAAGGGAGATAAAGTACCAACTGCCGGTCCATTGACCGAGAACAGCCCGGATAACACCATCACGATCCCAACCTCAGGCAAAGTACTGATTGGTAGGAGACCACATGTCTGATCATCGTACGTCGTTATCTGACCTTGATAGTTGGTGTTCCTGGAGCATTTACACCTCCAGTAAGCTCATTTTCTATTATGGTTTCAATCATCGACTGACTTTACAGTGCTCTTCACAAGTCCCCGGATATCTTGAGAACGCCAAGGCATTCGCTGATGCTGGTGTCAAGGGTATCTACATTGTCGCTGTCAACGACATCTTCTGTGTCAATGCATGGAAGGAGAAGTTGGCTGGCGGCAGCACACACGACATTGTCCACTTTGTCAGTGATGGAACCGGACACTTTACCCAGGCCAGTACGTGTTCTCCCCGATATGCCGCACTGTCGAATGCTTACGTCTTTAGTGGACTTGTTGTTCGATGCCAGTGGACTTCTAGGTAACCACCGATCAAAGCGATATGTGGCAACTGTCCAGGACGGCGTTATCCAGAAAGTCGAAGTCGAGGATGAGGCACCAAATGTCACTGTTACCGACGCCAAGAAGATCCTCGGATCATTCTAATTAGGTGCTTGAATAATATACAATTTGCAATAATCTAAATATGCAGAACGAATGCTTAGCTCACTATTGCCGCCTTTGCAAATGCAATCGTGTCCTTAATCTCTGTGCCATCGCCTTGAATCGTCAAGAGATCTAGAATCTTGGACAGTTCCTTGTTGCCACCCAATGTCAAGACTTCCTCCCGGCAGACTGCATCCATCTGTCGCACGACGTTGGTGGTATATTCCAAACTGCCCAGCTGCTGAAGGATTTCACACGCCTCGATCTTGAGGGATACGTCGCTAGTCTTGAGCAGGAGGATCTCTCTCAATCTCGAGCTGAGACTATGCCTGGTTCTGATGCCGTGGATGATGGGAAAAGAAAATTTACCTTCGGTAAGGTCTTCACAGAAACCCTTTTCACGACAGTACTGGAGGGAGGAGAGATTCATGTAATCGTCCCTGATTTGAAAGAGGATTCCGACCATATTTGCGAGCGGGACATATTGAGTGTTTGGCTGGGAAGAGAGGGCTTGCATGAGTCTGATGGCCATTCGTAGGAGACCGCCAGTCTTATCGTTGACCATGTTGATATACTCGCTCTCGGAAGGACTGACGAGGTTCGTGTCTGGACCGCACCGATCGCGCCAAAAGAGTTCGAGTCCTTGACCTCGGTGGAGATTGAGCATCTCTTCTTCGTATATGGCAATGACATTCGGATTGCCGGTACTGCGAATGACTGCCATGGCGGAAAAGTAGATGTAGTTGGCGGCATTAATGGTACTCGCGGCTCCGTACTTGAGATGAGCTGCTTGACGACCTCGTCTGAGGTCTGAATCATCTTCGACGTCATCAATCAGTAGACTTGCAGTGTGCAGCATCTCGACAGCTTTTTGTACGACCGCTATGCCTTCCGGTGGTACCTGAAGCCAATGGTTGAAGGCATGAATCAGGGTTGAACGGATATCTTTGCCAGGATTCGAATAGAGGTACGTGTAGGGCGCCAGCACCTCGGCCTCCGATTCTGATGACCACACAGGTCGTTCTTGTCCTTTATAACTCTCGAGCAGATCTGAGTAGGGGTTGCTCATCCTGTGTTGTGATTGTGTGCAGCTCTAAGAGGACTGACTTTGACGGGGGCACCAAATTTCGTCTACACACACCCGCACGGTCGTTGTAATCACAGTATCGACTATTGTTTGTGGTTGTAAACAGATATATTTAGCAGGTGGGAAAGGGAACCGGAGTGCTCTTGTGTCGCAGTGAATCTCCCTGAAATATTGATCTTGTGTACTTGACCTAGCCAGTGTAAGGACGATGAAGAAGAAGAAGATGATGACACGAATCATCTGCGGCTGGTGCAACTTCAAACCTTATTCTACGATCCCCGTACGAGCCATACGACCCACAGACCAATTCTCCATACTCGAATTGCTCAACTTCTATTCATGTTCAACCTTCCTGAAGTCATAGTTTATTTTTCAGGTGATAGCATCGTCAAAATGTCACGCCTAGCAGGCTTGTTATCATCTACAGCTTGATAAATGTAGTCTGCGAATTCCACTTCGGTTGTTGACTATAGCAATTGAGTTCTGGCATGCCTGAGATCGAATTGGACATTGACGAGCGTCTTTCCATCGCCTATGATCGACTGCTATCCGCGCAAGCATTCAGAAGATCCGCTTGGATCGACACTGCACAAGCTCTTCAGGATATCGAATCCGTCTTGTCATTGATTTCATATGGGCGTTCTTCAACAAATACAGACCTTGACGAGATCAGCTTTCCGAATCGGGACGACCCAGTCTTTGCGTCATTCCTGATTGCACAAGATACATTTCACAGCAACCTAGCATCACAGCTCGTGGCGTTCTTGAGACGACTCGTGGAACATCTCGCCTCGGAAGTGGAGGAGCATGAACGAACGGAATTGCTTCGCTGGCTCTATCATGCATTGTACCTCTTGCAAGGTGCGCTATTGCTTCACGAGTCTTCAAGGACACTCTTCACTCGTGATTCAAACATGCGGCTATTGACGGACTTTCTGGATTGTGATTATCCAGGACAAATCCACATGGACGCCATACAAACACTAGTCTCGGCTCTAGTGAACCGACCGGAAAACTTGAGAACGTTTGAGAACGTTGGAGGTCTCAGGAGTATCAGCAAGCTGTTTCTGCATCCGGAAACGGCCCACAGTGTCAAAGTCAAAGTGCTAGAATTCCTCTACTTTTATCTGATACCGGAAGTGACAGTCGAGGGTGACAAGGTCGAAGGGACAACTTCTGAGTACAATGAGAATGGTGGAACGGCCCAGAGCACCGTCAAGGTCCGTCAGCACTCGCGGGAGCCAGCCGAGCATTCGACACTGACGGTAGTCAACACTAGACGGCCTACAAGGAAGACGACGAAAGAGAAGCAGGCACTACTCGGGCAATACTTTAGCAACATTGATGCCCTTGTCAGGGATTTGAATGAGTTTCAACCGTTCGGTGAGTTCTGAAATTCAAAGTCAGTATGGAAATGCACGCGATAGTACATCGAAAGCCCTTAGATACCTTCAGGATTCAGCTGCCCATGGTGTGATACATCTTGAAGGGTCAATATATATGTATCAACTATTGCAACTATATCTATAGTGAGGTATTTAGCGTGTCTGTACAGTAGAAGCAGGCTTTTTGTTATTAGGCTCGTATAGATCGGAAAGGGTTTGTTTTGCTTGACGCGCGCGTGCAGGGAAAAAAGATGCGAACGAATTCCCCGTCGCAGCAAGTTGAAGCTCCGACTTCTCTCACTCACCACCAACTCTCTCAATTGGTGTCTCTTCCACACACACACATACACATACACACACAGATACACACCATCAATATTCATCTCTACTCCATCCACACACACTCTCCTATACCTTGCCCTGTGACACATCGACCCGTCAAGCAGCTTCTCGTCCTTCGCCCTGTCTTGACTGTCTACAAGCAGAGCCTTTCATCCTGTCTCTTTCCGCCAGGCGGGCGACAGCTCATTTGCATTCCTCGATGCCTCCGAAACAGTCGGCCATGGCAAAAGCGACTGCCACCAGACCCAGCATGGCCGCCAACAACAACAATAAAAGGAAAGCAAAGGATGAAGGCGACAGTTCAGCACAGAACATTGCGAAAAGGCGCCGACAAGGTGGTCCTTTGGTACGTGCGAATCGCTTGATGTCGGGTACAGCTTTGACTAACCGGAAGAAGCCTTCAGCCAACAATCATGCAGAATCCGACGACGACGATCCCGGCTTTACTTTTACACGTCCTGCGGCCAAAGCGAAAAAGCCGACAGCAGCCCCGACTCGTAGTTCACCTCGAAATCACACGAAAGTCGCGCAACCTATATCGAATGCCACTCCGAGAGCGACAAGACCTCCCCCTGAAGCGGCTTACAATGGTCTGACCAACGAGTCCGACTCTTTTGTCGCGCTGCCCGTTTCTGACACCCCGATCATACGCAAAAACCAAGCTTTGAGGCAGAATGGAGGCGATGGCAGGAGACGTTCGAGTCTCTCCATGAGAGGGAAGCGTGCTAGCTCGATTGGCAATGGTTTCCAATCCCTACCACACCCTGATATCCCCGCATCCGAATTTTACAAGCACATATCCGAGGACCTGCCAGATCCCGTTCGAATGAAGCAACTCTTGGCATGGTGTGCTCGCAGGAGTATAGACGAATCGAGGTCCAGGCCCTCGCTTCATGGCAAGGAAACTGATGAAGAAATTCAAGCCGCAAATATTGCGAGGACAATCGAGGAGGAAGTTCTGAAGGATCTCATTGACAACAAGATCACGACCAGCTGGTACCATCAACCCGATCAGCCCTTGACATCTCTCGAGAAGAAGCCCCATCCGCAGAATGTAAATAATGCAACCAAAATGAAGGAGATGGATGACCGTATAGCACGACTGGAGGCAGAAGAGAAGACTTGGACGGACCTCTTGGCCACACATAAATCAAGTGATGGGTCGAGTCACGGTGTAGCGACTTCCGCAGACGGAGCAGGTGGCACGTCATTACACACGAGTGAAAGATTTGCGAAAAACACGGTGCAGACTGTAGATCTCGACTTGCTGCCCGCACAGGAAGCGGAGTTTATGCACTCGATATCGACTCGTCCTGCGATCCACACAGAGATGAATCGCATCGCCGAGGACTGGCTGCGTGAAGGTGAATCGAACCTCGAATTTCAGGTGGACAGCTTGCTACAGGCTTTGCATCAACAACAGCAATATCTCAAGCACGCGGATGCGATCAGTGGCAAGTTACTCGAGGCGGCCGCAGGAGCAATCACTGCGGCTGAGCAGCAGGGCAAGCTCACAAGCCAAAGCAAGGGCATCAATACTATCGATGTTTTGAGACAAATCACTCGCACGAGCTGATGGTCTGCACCTGTGTGTAGAAACATATGTGTGTGTGAGACAAGAGACTGGAATGTACACTTGCCCAAGCTCGAGAAGGATGGACTGTCCCACTTGTCGTGTATCAGTATGTAATGAAAGAGGACGCGATTCCCTAGCTTGGTCATGGGTGAAATGTGGTATCCAAGATTGTATCCATTGTAATGCTAGTTCTTCCTTCAATTTCCTTTCTTTTGGATGAGGATGTGAAATTGATAAACATCTAAAATCTACATAAATCTGAATATATATCTTCTTCTTCCTTGGTTCGTCAAATTGTCTCCATTGACACGAGTACGGTATATATCCATCACGGCATTTAAGTTGTAAATTGTGGTTGGCGTACGCGCGAGCCAAAGGAATATATACACGTGATTGAATACGAACCAGGAGCGCGTTGCGACGCGTTGAGACTCGACTCCACAAGTTGTCAGAGGCATCATCAGTCAGAGAAACCATTCATAAGCTCTTCCCAACTCGTGACTGGCGCGCAGAACCTCTACGACTGTTGGATAGTACGATCTCGGTACATCATGGCGAGAACGAAAGCGTCGGAAAGAGCACCAAAGGCAAGCATTAATGCGACTTTGATGGGAGCTGGCCCTTCGTCATTGAATATGTCCGATAAGAGACACCTCGAATCGCCTTGTCCTTCTTCCTCGCCTCGAATCAAGAGACCTAGAAACGAGTCTCGTCGAGATTTGGGTAGTACTGGCGCATACACAGGAGAAACCCGGAAGAGAGTACATGAGCTTGAACAGGACAGGTGCAAGGCTTGGGTCGGCGCCTCTCCAAGTTCGGCCAGGACATGGAACAGCTTTACGATTTGTGTTTGTGCATGTTCTTCGGTCAACCGACCGATATTTGCAACTGTCGTGCCGAGGACGTTGGTACCGACTCTTTTCCATGTCCACGGTATCATTCTGGAAATTACGAATCGAGACTCACTCGGGGGTCACTTTACCGACTTTGATGGAAATAGTCTCTTCTCTCTGGAGAGGAACTGGGAGAACTATCTCGCTTGTGGATTGCCTGGCATCATCTGGCACGAGCAGCAGGGCAAGCATATGCATGTATTGCTTACCCAACAGATTGCAGACACGAGGTTGAGTGACCGCTTGGATGCTGATTACCACGAGAGACTTGCGCTGGCTATGACTGCTCGGACGAATGCTCCGCTAGATGCGCGCCCATCCGGACGAGATGGATATCCTCGTCGGAACGGGGACAGTCTAGTCGAGAAGGAGCAAGCGACTCCGCCACCTCATCGCGTCACGCTGAAACAAGAAGATGGAGAAGAAGAAGATGAAGATTGCGAGTCTCCGGAAAGAGTACCGTGGACGGCCATGACTTCGTCTTCTGGCAGAATCACACAGTTGGACAATAGCGACTTGAGGTCGAGCATAAAACGTCAACCATTGAGGAACGTCTTTGATGATGCTCAAGAATCGCCCCATTCCAAGAACATGAGATTACCGGAGTACGCACGTGAGTTTATGAGATATGGTTGATAGGAATGAACCAGACTATTCGATACTTGAGACGTTTTTAGTCTATATATCTGTATGTATGCATATATTTATGTATGACTACTGTAAAGGATTTATGCATTAAGACTTTTAGTGGGATGAAAGCCACAAGTGGAGAATTGCGAGTGGAGCCAAAACTTGTCAAGATTCATTTGCTATTCTATCAAATTTTGTGAATTTCGAGTATACTTGAGGTGCTATATATCGATCTGAGGGGACGACCAGATGACGACGATACCGATGCCGCGAATGGTAAAGACTGTGTTTGATGCTTTCCCACTCATCAAATTACCTCCTCTTCACCCGACTTTTCACGAGACGAGTCCTGATTCATACACGATACCGCAAACGAATGATTCATCGGTACCTCCAATCGACTCGATACCGACGTTGTTTGTGTTGTCTGGTCACGCACCTAGTTTAGCGATTCAATTACTGCTTCTTGAATCAAGTCCATCGGAATGGCGCGAAGAAAAGGTGCGAGTCGTAAAGAGTGTGGAAGAGACTCACTCGACGCATCCTCATCTCGTTTCACCGCCAGGGAATAAAGTCCTGGACT
The DNA here is from genome assembly GCA_005281535.1 of Taphrina confusa. Classification (NCBI taxonomy): domain Eukaryota; kingdom Fungi; phylum Ascomycota; class Taphrinomycetes; order Taphrinales; family Taphrinaceae; genus Taphrina; species Taphrina confusa. The sequence continues at coordinate 50,628 of RHGJ01000029.1, read as the reverse complement.
CTTTCTCTCTAATGGACCACTTTTTCGGTCGTTTATCACCAGTGACAAATAAAAACGATGGGACGAGGGTGGCGTACGAGAGTTTATTGGTGACGATTGAAGATGCCGTCGTGTTGGCCCAACATCTCGACTCGATTCGGACGCACGTCTTGGGTGAATGGTACACCCTTCTCGTCTCCCCGACGACGAGACAGACGAGGTTGAGGCGTCGTGGGTGGACGAGACAGGTGGGGGTGTTTCGGGATGCCGTGCACGCGCTCCAGACGTTCATCAAGTATAGTGATGACGAGGTGGAGGCTTGGATAATTCTGCAAGTCGTCGCGTACACGTACGTCTTGACGAGGACGAGTGCGGACGAGGCAAGTAAGATGGCAGAGTTGAGACGAGTGGTGCTCGAGTGTCCGGACTTGATGGAGAGATGTCATGTCGTGATGGAACGACACGAGAGTGATTTGATACTGTGACATTCCAGTACGACGCAGACACAACACGATGCGATAATATGCTGTTAATGATTCATGGCTGGCCCAAACTATCGCAAGCAACAACTGCACAAATAAAGCAATACTAATTGTAATTCTTTCTCCATCCCCAACTCCAATTCGTCATGACAAATCCGCTGTCTTGCTTGCCTATGCCGTCCGCATTCAACCTCTCCCTCTGTTTCTTACTCAATCCATCGAATTCGATTGCATTCTTGAGCTGGTTTGTCTGTACCGTCGAGAGTCTCTTGCTCTGTCTCTCCATCTCTCTAAATTCAGACACACGTACGGCGCCTCTAGCGAGTGTCACAAGGGCAGGATTGAATTCGGCGATAAAGTTGGACGAGGGGCTCGAGATGTACCAATTATCCGGATCGATAGTGACTTTTTTCGTGACGTACTTCTTGCACAGCGGAGGAACGAGACTTCCCAAATCTTTACCAGTCACAATACCTGTCCACGAATCGTATCCTGGTCCGGTACTGGTCAATTTGTTGAGGATCGGTGCTTGGGTTAGAGGGTCCTTGACGTGAAGTAGTGGACTGATTCCATCTCCAATCACGGCAAGTACTTTGCTGCCCATGGCTTTGGGCAGGTTCAAACAGTATTTAGACAATTTCTCGTGGAGAACGGTATCGTGCTCGAGATGTTCGCGAGAAGCCCAGCCTCCTGGAATGAGTATGAGATCGTAATTCTCAAACTCAAATCCATCAGACTGTTGAGTGCTTGAATCTGGTTGCTGAGATCCAGTATTCGACTCGATCTGAGGTGCTGACGAATTGCTTAGTGACGAAGTGACAGGAGCCCATGCATGTGGTTTGAGCCACTCGTCGAGGGTGATGAGATCTTTCCACTTTGCCTGGAGTAAGTAAGGCGATCCCCAAAGAGTGTGCTCCAGTAGTGTCTGATCCGCTTGCGCGGGCTTGCCATCCCAAGTTGCAAAGTCGATGAAGAATCCGTGATTGGTGAGATATTCCCAAGGAGTGTGCACTTCTTTAGGCTCTAAGCCAGTGCTAGACAACAATATACATGCTCGAGGCGAACGCGGTTTGACCTCATCTCTCGGTCGTGGAATTGTTGTCTGATACTGCTTCGCTTGTTGATGGGGATCAGTATACAATGACGACATGATCCAGCTTGGTGCAGTGTCGGTTGTGTAATGCGATCTCCTTGTTTTTTCTGGTTGTCTGGTCAACGTATGAAACCAATACAAATAAGATTGCGGCGAATGTGAAGTTTCAAGTTCGTGAACTCAAATTGACGCTCCACAATTTCACTTCTGAAACAACAAAAACTGAGAAGCACTCGACCTTGGAAAGTCGAAGAACATGATTAGTTCTCAACTCGGACAAGCAAATGTGTCACCAGAAGAGGACATGTCACTCTCAGAGATGACTACGATAACAACTTTCAGAGCCTTCGCTTCGCGAGCATGGATTCCACTGCTATCAAGAAACACTATTCACAAACCGCCATGACACGATTCCGAAACGGTGGCAAGATGACTGGGTGAAACCAGCAGTGCTTGTAAAGAAAGAGTCTGATACTGAGATTGGAAATTCTTGTCACGATATGTCCTTCGTCATGTTTTTGCAGTGCTTGTGCAAAGATCATCGTCGTCAGGATACTCGACACGAACAGTATCCCAAGCCACAGTATGGCAGTGACCATACACAGGTCAATGAGTGTGTCCATGTGGTAATAGGCTTGATCACAGGACAACCTAGCAATGTTCCGGCGATCGCGAGTCACGCATAGCGCAACACTGCCTGTGCCAGGCCTCTTGGAACGTAACTCACAGATAATCGAGACCACTCCATTTCAACCTACAGCAGAACAAGTTGAGCAAAGTCGTCTCAATGCCTTGGAATCTGCGGAGATGGCAAGATGGGAAGCTACGGGTCTGGGACGAGCGACTCGTGTCTCTCGAGTGATTCAGAACATCCACAATCATGGTCTACACATTTCTCCTACAGAGCACGACAATAGAGTTCGTCGGTCCTCCTTGACGACCGCAGTGTCACGAGTCTTGTCCGCAGAAGGTCAACGCCGTCCGTCTGTCGTTAGTGTGGTACGAACTTCGCAGTCTCAAGAAGTATCTCGAGACGCTTCTCCTCGTCCACTGCTCCTGAGTTCTGATGTATTCGCTCGAGAGACCTTACGTGCTGCAGCTGACAATAGAGCTCGCGAGATTCGAATGCTGGAACCAAAGTATATCTATTCAGCACTAGATGATTTACGGATGCAGTTGGATGAGACAAGATTGTCGGAAACGCTAGCAAATTCTTCCCCGAGTGCTATCTATGTCTCAAGTCGGCAGATTGGGCCAGTGCTGGAAGTGGCCGAGTGTCACGGTTTCTGTTATGGCGCTCCGGTCAATGTCCGTATCGCTGCCTTTCCCATCTATGACGATGCTACAAGTAAGGACAAGGGTTCCCTTCTAAGCAAGATCAGCCTTGTAAAAGCATTCAGCAAAGAGCGCACTCGCAATCGGTGGTCAAGAATGTGTATCGAAACACATTCAACCATATTCCTATGCCCTGTGGTGCCCTTTGGACGTATGCTGAAGCTTAATCAGAGTCACTTCATCAACAACGCAAACAGCGGCGATCTGCTACTTGAGGGCTGTGCCTTTGACAGCAGAAGTCAATATGTCCAATACAAGACGAGTGCAATTAGTTCCCATGTATCTGTCATCTATCGTGACCCGCTTAATGGCTTGCTCTACGCTCTGACTTGTCGCAAGTGGTCGCGCGATTTGCGGAGGCTTCAATCTCGAGTACATTGCTTCGAAGACCTTAGCACATTTGCGATGATCAATGGGGTACAGATGCATCCACTTGAGGACTATGTGAGAGAACAGCGCAAGCGAGGGGTCTACTTTATCTATCGTCGACTGCAAAGAGTACGTAGACGTCTGGACCAAGCTGAGCGTATCGCCATTGGACAAGGACTCTTTGAGTGGTACGGGCAGAACCATGGCACTAGTTTCCCGAGCACGACTGAACAGCGCCTGCGGATTTCGGAGAAAGACCGTGTTCGGTCGGGCAAAGCACTATCAAAGGTCGGTAGTACGTTGCTCGAGAGCAAGAGCTTCAGTTCATCACAGACGGTATTGCTAGCTTTACAGCATGCCGGAGTTTTGAGTCCAAACATTTCTCGAAAGAGGGCTCTTCTGTCTAGCACAGGATATTTTGAGATGCGCGGCATTGAGTACGCATCTGATCAAGCTAATCAGACATTTACATATGAGTCCATGAGCCATGTCACCGGCAACATGCACTACTCAGCCTCGACATTCACCTCGTCTTATATAGCGACAGCACATGACACGGACAATGTTCGATTCATCGACACTGGAGCTGTGTAGAGTTGTCACACTACGATAGAAGATAGGATGCTGTACGTCTTCACACTTATGAACCACAAACAATCATCACTGATCAAATTTCCTCGTATTATATCGTATAAGTCATAAAAGTGGCTGCATGGCGTTGCGGGAAGAGATTAGTGCTCATGAGTACGACATCACTGAATTGTCTCGCCATATCCTGGACCACTTTAGAAGTATAAGTCATAACGTACTCTGTATTCTGTTAGACACATAAGTTTCTACGATTATGGCGAGAGTACTCGACGGATTATCTCGGCTCGCTATACCCTTGGCACTTGGAGCCGGAGCTTTACAGATGTCACTGTACGATGTCAGAGGTAAGCCGCGTAACCACCAAAAAAAGTGACCTCTGCTAATTCATGACTAGGAGGAAACAGAGCAGTCATCTTTGACAGACTATCGGGAGTGTTGCCAGACACTCGCGAAGAAGGCACACATTTCTTGATTCCATGGTTACAGAGGGCAATCATCTACGACGTCCGCACGAAACCTCGCAACATCTCGACGACAACCGGATCGAAAGATTTACAAATGGTTTCACTCACATTACGAGTCCTCCACCGTCCTGACGTCAAGAATCTACCAATCATATACCAAAATCTAGGACCGGATTACGACGAGCGAGTCCTTCCATCGATCGGAAACGAAGTCCTAAAATCCATCGTCGCACAATTCGATGCCGCTGAATTAATCACACAAAGAGAAGTCGTCTCCTCTCGGATTCGTGAAGATTTAGTCAAGCGCGCCACGGAATTCAATATTCATCTCGAGGATGTCTCGATTACGCACATGACGTTTGGTCGAGAATTCACCAAGGCAGTCGAGCAGAAACAAATCGCTCAGCAAGAGGCCGAACGAGCACGATTCACCGTCGAAAAGGCCGAACAAGAGAGACAAGCTTCCGTCATTAGAGCAGAGGGAGAAGCAGAGGCTGCAGACATGATGTCCAAGGCTCTCGACAAGGCCGGTAACGGTCTCCTCGAAATTCGACGAATCGAAGCCTCAAAGGAAATTGCCACTGCGCTCGCTGGGAGCAGAAACGTCACCTTTGTGCCTGGCGGAGGCACCAACATGTTGTTGAACCTCGGACAACAGTAAGCATTTTTCCTTTTCGTCACCGTAATGATTTAAACTCCTTTATATTCATGCATAACATTTTTCTCCTTTACTCATAAGTGTTGTCTGTGAATGTATTTACAATGAATTATCCTGATATCGATACACTAATCATGCCACACGCTTCTCCGTCTGCACTTTTCTCAAGAATAAATAATTTGCAACAACTCTTCCGCCTCTTCGCTTTCATGCACCATATTAGCAAATACTCCACCCTGGATGTCCATCAATCTGGCTGGTGTGTCCATCTCTACTAATTTTCCTTCGCTCAGGACCATGATGCGATCATAATCACAGATCGTCCTCAATCGATGCGCAATGGTCAAAACTGTGCTCGTCTTGAACTGGTCCCGTAAGGTCTGTTGTATTCGATCATCCGTGTCCTCATCACAAGAAGCAGTGGCTTCGTCCAATATAATCACTTTCGAATTGCGCACAATAGCACGCGCCAAAGCAATGAGCTGCCGTTGTCCTTGGGAGAAGTTTTGACCGCCTTCATTCACTTTGGAGTCCAGATTGATGGTCGCTTGTGTTGACTCTTCAGTGGTAAGCTCGCCTGCACGAGTCTTTTGCTCATTGTGCTTGTTGAGCCCGGATTGAACAAGCGCATTGCTAAGTACGTCCTCGGGCATGTTTTCGAAAGGGTCGAGGTTGGCCTTTACCGTGCCCGAGAACAATAGGGGATCCTGTGGAATGATTGTGACCTTGTGACGAAGATCGCTCAGATTGACATCTCCGATATTAATCCCATCAATCATGATTGACCCGGAAACACGATGTGTAAGTCGCAACAAGCTTAAAGCTAGCGTGCTCTTGCCGCTACCGGAGCGCCCTATGACCTCAACCTTTTCTCCAGCATGCAGATCGAAGGAGATGTTCTGCAGGATCTCGGGTGTCTCGGGACTGTATGCTGAGCTGAGTCCTCGTACCGTGACGTCGCCCTTGCTTGGCCACTCAGATCGCACTGCCTTTTCTGGTAAATCTATCGCTTCTTGTGGTAGACCTGCATACTCCTCCACTCGCTGGAAACTGTTCAGTTCTACCTCCATCTCGTTTAGTGCCCTGACCAGACTCAGCAAAACCGCAGAAAATCCGGAAGCTGTCGAAAGAGAGAACCCAATGAGTCCAGCATCCTGCTCTTTGCTATTCAAAGCCAAGAGAGCTGCTCCAAAAGCGACAAGAGCCCCAAGAGCTTCTGCCCGAGTCTGACTCCATCGAGTCAAAGTGTAGAGAACTTCCATCGGTCTGGTGTGGCGGTCTATACGTGCCTCTGTTTCTAGTACATAACGATCTTGTGCTCCAAAAGCTCGGATCGTCACTATTCCACTTATTGAATCCCCAAAATGTGAAAAAAGTGGCGACTCTGAAACAGAAACAAGACGTTTAATGGATATCTGAGCTTTTGTGTATAGCTCGCCAACGAGCATGCCAAGCACACCCACTATGCCAGCAGGAACCACAAAGAGTGGAAGAACTGTCGCGATGGACAGTGCCGAGAAGAGGACCTTCAGGAGACCGTCCATAGACATGCGAATCCACGGAGTTATAGTGGTATCTAGTGATTGGATATCCTTTGAGAATCGATTGAGGACGCGTCCTACAGGAGTAGTATCATGCCAGGCTAAAGGAGCATGAAATACTGAGTTCAGAAGTTCGTTGTGTAATCGTCCAGCTGCTGCCCAATTGCCATGATAGACAAAAGCATTACATACACCATTCATAAGCGATTCGCTCAAGATGAGAACAGCATAAATGCCGAGGTAGAAAGCTATATTGATATCTGCTCCTGTATGTTTGTTGTAAGCATCAGCCCATATTCCGGGGAAAACAGCCTTGATGATAGTCAAGGACTGGTAAGTCAATTGCACAACTACCAAGCCACTGAGAAAGCTCGCAGAACCAAAGTTGCTCAAAAGAGCAATGCTGGCGGCCTTGGGAACTCGGCCGATAGCAACCTGTTCTTCATTTGGATTGCACAAGGCTGGGACTTCTGAGAGTCTAATAGTGTTTGCCAGTTGTGCGCCAGATTGACAATCTTTCTTTTTCAAGCTTGCTAGAGTTATGGCCTCAGCATCTGACATGGCCCGTTTGTGTAGATTCATCACAGATTCTTTGCTTCTAATGGATGTCGTTCCGTCGTCAAGTCTTACGACCTTGTCAGCTCGAGGCGTACATAAACCGACAGCGTGTGTTACTAGGATAATTGTTTTGCCACGCGTGAGCTTTCCAGTAATTGCGTGGTGGAAAATTCTAGCTGCCATACCGCTGTCCAACGCGGATAAAACATCGTCAAAGAGCAAGCATTGTGCACTCGAGTAAAGAGCTCGAGCTAGTGCTATGCGCTGCTTCTGCCCACCAGAGAGAGTAGCTCCATTTTCGCCGAGCTCAGTTTCATCACCTAGCTCGAAGAGCTTGAAGTCCTGGATCAAGGCGCATGCTTTGATAACATCTGCATATCTGTAGGCATCGAATGAGCTGCCGAATAAGATGTTCTGTCGGATCGTAGCAGCTTGTAACCAAGGGCTCTGACTCACATATGCTACTCCTCTCGTCCTATCCAACTCAACTTTCCCAGAGCTAATTTGCATCTCTCCCAGCAAAGCTAAGAGCAGAGAAGACTTTCCAGATGCTGTAGGACCGATCACTATAGTGAGGCCAGGCTCAAATTTTATATTGATATTCTTGAGTGTGAACTGTCTCTTACCCAAGGTATCCGTCCAAGCGCAGGATACCTTGCTGAGTTGTGTTGTTCCTGTGCAGGTTGTGGTTGCTGGAGGCAGCTCTTCTGCGTTGTTCAAGAAGGACTCGATACGCTGGACAGAGACTTGTGACTGTATCACATTTCTCGAAAGATAACCGACCCTAACGAATTAGCCTTCTGTGATAACGAGCGTGCAGGACTTGCCATAAGAATTGTGATCTCAAGATTTCGAAATAGGAAATGGATGTGAAAGCCACAGATGCCGTCAGAGACCTTTGCATTATGTATGTGAAAACGAAAAACGTGACAAACATATTTAAGGAAGGTAAAATATCAGTGACGATGCCAATGGCAATGGCCACGAAATTACGCTTCCATAATCGCTCTTGCTCATGAACTCGCGTGGTGGCAATGAGTTTTATCTTTGGGTGTTCCCAACCAAAAAGTTTTGTGATGCGAATTGCTTTGAGATTCTCACTGATGATGGAGAGTCTTTGATCTGTAGCCAGACTAGCAGCACGCTGAAAGGATGCCATGCGGTTTGCCAGCAACCCTGGTATCGGCAGAGTACAAAGTAGGCCCGCAAATCCGATAAGCGCAGCGTATCCCATGAGGTGGTATAAAAGCACGAGACTGACTACGGTACAGACAGGCAATTGAACAATCAGCAGAAAGAGCTCACGAGCTGATGTGATGGTCTCAATGTCGGCAGACATCAAGTTCGTGATGCGACCTGTAGACGTCTCTTCATTACCATCGTTAGCTCTCATGACCATGACCTTTAAGTATATCAATTGTGTAAGAGCAGCCTTCATGCGAATGGTCAGCCGAGTAGCGACAAAGGTATACATCTCCTTGGAGATAGCCCACGACAAGGGACCAATTAGCATCAGTCCTGCCCATAGATACGGGCTAATGGTTGCATGTTCAACGTCCTCTAGATATTGTAAGAGCTGTTGCATGGCTAAAGGAGCGAAGAACTGTGTCGTGGAGATGACGATCGCCAATGAGCTCATTAGCAACAACTCCCACTTCATGAGGATCAGCACCGTCCAGAGCAAGGATTCTCTCCTGGCTTTTAAGATTCGAGCTTTCCACAAGCTGGCCCGATCGTAATCTGGCAAAATAGGTAAATCCTCCATCCGGATATCTCTGTGTAGAGCGATACGCACCAGGTATTCGATCCATTGATAACTGATATAATAGCTGAAAGGAGTGCAAATCTGCTCCGGGCTTGGCTGGGCTGCCGTGGTCCTGTCCACTTCTATAGGTTGCCATGTCCTCGGTGTAAACAGCGGACAGAGCAGAAGAAGAGTTTGAAGTAGGACTGAGACGTATGCAAGAGCTGAGACGTGTCGAGCAGGGATTTGAAATAGCGGTAGGATAGTATAAATTACCGAGTCGACGAATGGAAAGAAACACAAAAAGGTTATGTAGCGGAGGTATTGAGACCTTTGAAGACTTCTGACAGAGAGCACAAAGGTAAAGCACCAGTATATGGTCCTGAAAATTTGCGGCAGGTCATGCGTTGTGATCGTTGACCAGGCGGAGATGACCAATTGAATGGAGAGAATAGCACAAATGATCCAACTGGATTTTGTTGCACTCAATCTCCATAACGGACGAGCTGTCGTGGGTTTTGCATCCGACCTTTGAGACGATTCGTAACATAGCCCAACGAGCGCAGGAAGCAGGGGAACACTATAGAGCAAAATAGTGGTGACCTCGCGCAGATCTTCAATCATTATCTTATTGGTCTATGTCGCAAGTATTTCAATCTTCGTACACCTCCATCGCATGAGATGCTTACATGTCTTGACATGACTTCATAAGACAACCGGCGGTGGAAAGTGCGAATTGCTTTCCATTGTTCCTTGTAAATGATTGAGTGTGGCCATGATACAAAGCGTGGGATAGGATTGTGAACACGTTTGTTGCCATTGGTTGTTGCTTCTCACAATCAGCTCCAAGCTGAATGGAGACTCCGTTTCGCCCAACTTCATTTCCTTCCGATGATGGCCTCACTGAGAAGAAGATTCCGATCAGTTTGATCAAGCACCCTCGCCCATCAATCATACCGGTATGCATGGATCGGTCGGTCGGTTCATGGCCAATTCGTGTTTATAGCACCAGTGCATTGTTCAGTGACGGTCCAGGGGTCCCAGTGCCTCGGGGAAAAGGCTTCTGAATGTGTGTACGCAGGGATATAAGGTCTTGATAATTGCGTGCATTACGCTAGCACACTAGCAATTCGAACTGACCAGAAATCAATCATCAGGCTCTGTCACAATGACAACTTGTTCAGCTCCAGGAAAGATATTGTTGGCAGGTGGTTATCTTGTCCTTGATCAGGACTACACAGGACTTGTTCTATCACTTTCTGCCAGGATCTACACTACTATTCGGACGGATTCTACCCATCAAAATGTCATCACAGTTGAATCTCCACAATTTCGTGACGCAGTCTGGACATTCCAGAACTCTGCAGAGGAACTGGTCTCACTGGGCACGGATAAGAATGTTTTTGTTCGTGAAGCATTACAGGTCATCATCATCTACTTCTCCCTGACCACGAAACCTATATCCTTGGATGTCAAGATTCATGCAGACAACCAATACTACTCACTTCCGGCGTCAGCTTCTCGATTCGCCACTAGTGATGAGACCATCTCCGAAACCCCCAAGACTGGGCTTGGTAGTTCTGCGGCACTTGTAACGTCTCTCTGCGCTGCCTTGTTTATGCACTTTTCAGGTTCCATTGATAAAGACGTTTTGGACGATCAACACATTGTGACAATCCACAACTTGGCTCAGATAGCCCACTGTCGTGCTCAAGGCAAAGTCGGGTCAGGTTTTGATGTGGCATCGGCCGTCTATGGCAGCTGCAATTATTCGCGATTTGACCCGGAATTGATAGACAATCTGCCAACTACCTTGACCACTCCCGTCCTGCAGGACATAGTCAACTCACAATGGCCAATGACTATACAGAAAGTCAAGTTGAGGACTGGACTCAAATTATTGATGGGTGACGTCTCTCAAGGTAGCAGTACGCCGGGCATGGTCAAAAAGGTAATGGCATCATCCTCCGCACTGGACGTTTGGCCCAGTCTGGGTATATCCAACGACTTGTTGTCGGAGTACTTGACTGCCGAACGGCCATACGATCCGCAAGAACAAAGCAGGATCGTAGAGATGACCAGATCTGTTCGTGGACTGCTCAAGCAAATGGGCATAGAAGCCCAGGTCGAGATTGAACCTGACGAGCAAACAAGTGTACTGGATCAAACATTAGCACTGGATGGCGTGGTTGCTTGCGGTGTCCCTGGCGCTGGCGGATTTGATGCAATCTTTGCCATTGTAGACACTGCTGGAAGTGCAAAAGAAAGAGTTAGATACTTGTGGAAGAAGCAGGGCATTCAAACGCTGGACGTACGAGACGACGGCCAGGGAATAAAAGTCGAACAAAACTTTCAGTATTAATATTTGGTAATTATACTTGATTATGATTTTGAAGCCTCTAGAAACGCTCTCAGTATTTTTTGTCGTGTGGAGTCTTCGCGGACTTTGCTACATGCTAGGAACTCGTGCCACCACTCCCCATATTCCTCCCAGTATCCTCCAAATCCACTCACGAGACCACGTATGTGCCAAGCCTCTACTAAACTGGAAAGACTGTGATTGATCTCGAGGGTCTGTGATGCAGAAGGTACGTCCATGAAGGATATTTTGAATTGCAAGGCAGTAACAAGGGTTCTTGCACCCAAGATGAGATCATCAATCCCATGATCGGGCGGTGATAGGGTCAGCATGCTCTTGACATCAGCTAAAGCGGCACTCCAATCCTTGAATCGCAAGTGCAAAGTGCAAATGGCATTGAGCGGCCGCAACAAGCCATATCTCCTTGTACTACGACCAGTCTTATCGTAGCTTTCTCTCAATTCCTCAATTATTTCGGCGATAGAATCTGCAGACTCGTGCATTTCGACAGTCGTCAAAAAACCGCGAGACATGGCTTTAGCGGCATATGACCTGTAACGCTCGATAATTGCTTCACGTTGTTCACACTCTTTGGGAAAGTCTCTGATTTCATCTGCGTTATCCTTACACAACTCGCAGTCGCAATCAAAGCCGAAGTCGTAGAAGCAATCTTTCCTGTCGTAAAAGTCATGTAACTTGTTGACATAACCCAATGTCAATTCTTCTCCAATCTGAACATCCCGTGAGGTCTTGATGATCAATAAATTTCCAAGAAATGTCCTGGAACAATTGTTCAGACAGGAGTGATTGAAAAAGCTAGGATAGTACCAGACTCCTGTGCCTGATCGTTGCAATCGATTGCTCCTTGTAGTTGGAAGGCAAGAGAGCTGGATTTCGGTGCCGTCGAGATCGAATGAGTTGTAGAGCTGTACACCATACATCCTGAATGAATCTACTGATTGATCATCTGCTAAAAGTTCTCTACTATATTCCGAACCAGCGTATAATCTATATAGATCTTTACGCTTTGAAGGATTCTGATCGAGTATTCCAGTCAGGATAGCCGTCAGCTCGTTAGAATCACCAACATCGCAACGACTCTTAACTGTATCTATCCGAATCGACTCAAGTGCTTGAGGATCGTGATGGTAGACTAAAGCTTCTGCTGGTGACACTACTAGCAACGTTCCAGCCTTGAGCAGCTGAGTAGCCACAACCCCCATGCCACGTCTATCCAAGTCCTTGACTTTTAAAGCAGCATGCTGAAATTCGGCAACATGAAAGATATCTTTGGTCGCACTCACTTTATACATCTCAGCAAAGTTATAAGTACCATGCTGCGAAACTAATCGATGTAGATCGTCAAGCAAGTTCCGTACAGCTTCAGTACAATCTTCCGGATGCTGATCTACGTGGTTAATGAGGTCAGAAATTTCTATTGCGTCCATATCGATTGTGCGCGATAACGACATGTAAGCTTTGGCTTGTCTGTAAATTGCCTTGAAATTGCCTGTGTCGAATTCGAGGATTGTTCCGCAATCCAGCATGCAAGCATCGAATTTACCTTGCTCAAGACAAGCGGCAGCTCGATTAGCAAGCAGCGCCAGCATGTCTCGCACGTATTCATCCCAATCGACATTGAGCTTTTCAATATCTCGTTCTCGGTGGACCTGTATACCTTTAGTCAACCAGGCTTCTGCTTCGCAAAATCTCTTGAGGCCGAAGGCAGCATCGCCTAGGCGCTTCCAGTGTGATGTAGGCTGATCTTTGGCGAATGGGTACACAACCTCCACATCTGTAGGGTGATCGACTCGAATGACTAAACGTTCGGAGTTTGCAGCTGAAGTCAAAGTATAGAAAGGTTCTTTGATTCTCAAGGTAGAACCTTTCGGAAGTATTTCATCAAGCGGTTGACGAGTGAAGCAATTGTACAGTTCCAACACGGCACTTGTACGTTGATCGGTTTGAGATTTGTCCGCGACAACGACCGATATATACGTGCAACTCGACCTTGACTTTTGTTCGGTGGTGAGGTGTGATCTTTGACCAACACGGATTGCATCTGCTGTGGTGTACACTAATAATGATCGACCCTCCAAAGGAGTGTGGGGAGTCAAGGACCGGACAGGGATTCTTTCGAGCTTATCAAAACTTGACCGGCAAGGTGGGTAAATTTTGTGTATGACACTTCTTGGCAATTTCTGACGTGATCTGACAGGTTCCAATTGCAGCTCTTGTAGATTTTCTGTTATGTCGAGAGCCACTATCTGTCCTTGTCTTTTGGCTTCGTCATGTAATTTTTTCAACTGAGCAGATAGAGCTCTGGTGTACCGAGCTCTTTCTATCAAGACTTCATCGTCATCGAATTGAAAGCCCAGAGAGTCTTCCATTACAAGCACAAGGCCATCAGTGCGCCCTGTCACCACAGATCATTATCATGGTCTGCAACAAGGCTACGGAGCTCGGGCCGAACGAGATTTGAAGAGTGCGAGTGCCGGTTTCCTTACAGTACCGTACCGTACGGTACCGTGGCGGTCAAAGGTTCGCGAGCTCCCCACACTCGTGATATATACAAGTAGATGAGCACAGAGGAATGCATAGAGAAAATTACAGCTCATTACAATCGCTCATAACATGCATGAGTAGAGTACATGGACTCAAGTTTTTTTCTGGACAATTTGCAGCGGTAGCAGAATCAAGAGTAGTGCACAGTGTGCACTATACATAATTGAACTTCAAGTCCTCATTAGAGGTTAATATCGGATGAGAACTCGTTGCTCCAGCTCAAGTTCCTGAACAAGTGAGATCCATCTAAAGACATGGATGTATCTGTATGTGTCTGATACAAGCTGAATAGTCATCTCAGGGATGTAGAGCTTTGGCCGACCCGTCATGGATTAGTACACGCTAGTTATATTGTTGAGTCCTCAGTAAGACTTTAAACTGCTTGGTCTGATTTAGGCATTCTAAATCCTGGACAGCGCTGTAAACACTCGATACTTTTATACCTCACATGAGTAGACCCGTAAATTGCACTGAATCCTCAGACACTATCTGGCTAGGCGGACTATGTATTTACGGGTATACTGGGCCTCCCAGTATTTCCTTTTGGCAAGCTTGCGCGTCACTAGGGCCTTTCCAAAACGTTTGGGTGATCAGCTAATTTCTCAAATTTGTCTCGCTCGAGGTTGTGAGCGACAAGACATTAATCGCTGGGATCCGAGCAATGGCATTAGTCTCTGGGTCGATATCGATCGACCATTTGATCGATTCCGGAGCAGTTTTTATTCTATAGAAGGATCTCCGATTATCGCAAGGGTTGGTCAGTATCTGTACCACAACTTTGAAGTGGATGATCAAACTTTCCAGGGGGCTGGAGACACTACTTTCCGGACGTTCCATCAAACTCGATGCGACCTCAGTTGTCGTCACGAGACGATTCCTCCTCCAATGCCTGGCCTTCTAGCCTGGCATTACGTGCAAGGGGTCTTACAAAAAGTTGCCACTGAGACTTTTCGTGCTATCTGCTTGAAGTATTGTAACGTTCCATTCAATACAAGGAGTGAAATCTCATGTGATTCAGAGAATTCTACAGAAATTCTCGTCTTACCTTTCTCTAAAATCGAAGAAGCGAACTATGCACGACTGGTTCATCAAGAATCAGTGCAGCACAATATAAACGTACTTCGATGGCTGAGGGAGGTAGCAACTGAAGCTTCGCTCTCTGACGCCAAGAAAAACGAGTAATACCCGGCAGGCTGTTCACCTGATCGAGCCCTGAGCTTTTCCAGACAGTTTGCGTCATACTCAGGAGACACGTAATGCTATTGTCTTCTAATGTTTGATAGAAGGATGCGGTGCTTGAAATTTTGACTTATACTCACAGATCATTATTATGCCTGCAGCTAGCCAAAATCATACAATTATTGAGATAAATACATTATATATTGTCGTACCAGCCTTGATCCATGAGCCTCGCTGGCCCAATGGTTAAGGCGCTTGACTTCGAATCAAGCGATTGTCAGTTCGAATCTGGCGTGAGGCTTTTTCTGGTTTGTAGGTCACTTTGATCAGACCAATATGATCACGTTTTTCATCGTTTTGATACATGAGCGCCATTACCGATGAATTCACCAGATGCTACGATGTGCCCTGCAACTGAGTCCAATGCTAGCAGGGATGATACAATGAATGAGAAATATAGCACTAGTTGTATCGGGCGTTGACACTGTCCTTACTTCTATGTTCAAGAGTCTAGGCTTGTTTGCAAATCTTGTCTGTCCAGCGGAATATTGTGATGCATCAGGTTGCTTGTTCTCTCACACCTATCAAAACACTCCAGAGAGACAATCGAAGCGCAGAAAGCTTGACGTTGCTGAGAGTATTGTGAATAGCGAATCACTCAAAAAGATAAGGATTGATGCAGCAGCATTGTTGAAGTCTACAAAGACTATTAAAATTGAGCCTGTTCTCAGTCATGCAGAGCAGAGATTGATGGCAAGGACTTTTGCGCAGACCACAACAACACAAGCTATCGAGAACACTTCAAAGGGTGACACACCTGCCAGTACACAATCGTCCAAGCTCAAGAAATCACAGAATGGTGGTCAATTGAAATCTGTCGCAGCCGCTCCAGTCGATCCCAGGTACATTTCCAGAGTCACTGCCACACCAGAAATCAACCTTCGGTTCGATCCTACTTGTGCAGTTCCGCACGAGTCGAGACTCCATTACCTTCGTTTGTTCAAGGCACAATTCGAACGAATCTACGCTCCATTGGCAAAAGATGATTCGGATAAATTTAAAGCACTGGTTGAATCTCATGCTCTGGAGCAAGAAAAGCACGTCGTTTCAAAGAATGGTAAAGGGACGTATAAGCAGGGGTCCAAGAACGTACTCATCAAGTTGTCCAAGCGAGAGTTGGCGGAAAATGCAGAAGATGTCGGCATCCATCCTCATTACACTCCACCACTGAAGAAAGTGACGGATTGGGAGTCACTGATTCACTCGCCCTCGACGCTGGAGAAGTGGGGATACACGACTCGTGTTCCGGAACCCGACGCGACGATGAAGAATGAAGAAGGATGCGATCGAATCTGTGATCGTTGTCTACAACGGTTCGTGGTGTCGTCCGACCCCGGGACGTGGTTGACTTGTACCCATCACCCGGGAAAATCGACCTTTTCGAATCAAGGCGGGAATAGAGTGACTAAATGGACGTGTTGTACCACTGATGGCGCAGGCTGCACGACCGCCAAATCTCACGTCTTTAAAATCAGTCATGCGCCTCGATTGGCGGCTTACACACCGTACATCCGACTTCCCTCGCACGACTCCCAACGACGAGAAAGGGGATTGGATGTCGTGGCATTGGATTGTGAAATGGTCTATACCACGGCCGGGATGGAACTCGCTCGCATCAGCATCACTTCAAAGACGGGAGACGTCTTGTTGGATGAATTCATCGCGCCGGAAAATACGATTCTCGATTTGAATACGAGGTATTCTGGTATTCAGGCACAAGAACTCGATGATGGACAAGTCACTCGAGACGAAATGTTTCAAAAGATGGATGATTTGGGAATAAGTAAGGAGACAATCATCGTTGGCCACGGGCTAGAAAACGATCTGACGGCCATGAGGATCGTGCACGATCGAGTCATTGATTCCGCCATTCTCTTTCCACATCCTCGAGGACGACCCTATCGAAACGCCCTCAAGTATCTAGTCAAGAGGTACCTCAACAAGGACATTCAAATGAATCCCGTCAGTGGAACCGGCAAGGTCGGACACGATCCAGCAGAAGACGCCAGTTCAGCTCTCGAGTTGGTCATTTGGAAAGCTTCACACGGTAATGAAAAGGTCGGAGACGAGCCATTCACTGGTAAATTGAAATGAGCAGACAAAGATTGTCTGATGAAACTATTCATTATACAATTCGACAAAAGCTAACACTAAAACTTCAAAAAATCGGCCAATGTCGCCTTTCTCGGACACAACTCTAGCACGTCGTGTCGCTCCTGTTTTGTCGCTGCAGGTATGTGATAAGAATGCATGTCTGCGACCTTCTTTGGACACGCAGTATTGTACAAAAGTATTCCTGGCGAAATGTAGTACGGGGCATTAGATAAGTTATCGTTGTAGTGGTTGTCAAACATAACTTGATCATGGAGGTTGATGTGGTGTGATGGTTCCCCTTTCATGTCGGAATGGACTTTGTGCTGATTCTTGCTGTACACTGTGTGTTGCAGTGCACATGAGACGTCCGGAGTGATAGATCTTGTTGATGTTGTGTCACCGTCGTCATCAGGTGTCAACTCTGGACATTCCGTGCCCATCTCGGCTGGCAATCTGTGGTATCTCATTTTGAATTGCCTGCGGGCCAGAAACTCAGGCATATTCACACGAAATCGTCGAGGATTGGACGACCACTGATCCTGGGTCGACGGCGGGACTACTGAGTGCAGAGTTTTGGCTCGATCTGGTCTAAGATTGTTTCGAGTCTGAAACATGTTTGACAATCTGTGGCAAGATTCTTGGTCTTGGATCATCCGGGCCCTGCTTTCTTCAGCTTGACGAATGGCTGCCAATTTGGCAATTCGAGCTTGAGAGAAGAAGTCCTTGACATCAGCACGAATCCGAGATGCTCTCACAGTCTCATCCAATTCTGAAGTGGCTACAATTGGTCGTTGCGATTTGAGCATGGTTCGGGCCTTGCTTGCCAAATGTTGATTTCGTGAAAAGACATCCCAAGAACAATCCCTGTCTGAATTTTGATCGGAGTCCAGTATATCATCACAAACTTGCCCGAGTACCAATTGCAATGCTCGATCGACTCCATACGACGACCAAGTGAGATGTGATAGCACTTTGTCGTTGAATCCTTGGTCTATTTGATCAGTATCAGAGTCTTAGCTGGCCTGATCTCTTACACATCTGCTCATCTACAGATGAGGTTGTCCAGACAGGTTCGACCAGACCATGACTCTCAGTGAAGAAGTCTTTGTTAGATTCAAGCAATACGTCATTGGAGAGCATTGAAAATTGATTTGAACTTTTGGACAATGGGCCTATCTTGCCATTAAATTCCAAAATGGTAAAATGATTCTCGTAGAGATTACCCGCAGATAGATTTAGGTTTGATCTTGAGAGATTGGCAGAGCCGCTCGAGACCTCCGAAGCAGTCGTCGGTGATCGATCTAGCAATTTGAGCGAAACACGCAGCAGGATTTGGAGTCGACTACCGATACACAATCCTGCGAGGGTATCACTCAAAGACTTTGAGAGAACTGGTAAGGAGGGCGATGATAGACTACAAGCCATCCCACTTTGGAACCAAGGGATAAAAGTGTCGAAATAGGTCATGCTGAAACCACAAAAAGAGATGCGAAGCTTGCCAGTGTAAAGATGCTGCTCAGAGCGAGGATGGAACGAGAAGAGAGACGTTGAGGTGAGGTAGCCTACAGTATTGAAGAACGAAAGCCCGTTCTACAAGGCAACGAAATGTGCGGGTGCTGAGCAGACTTTGTTTCCCTCTGAATGACGAAACGGCTTGATCGGCGACACAGCACTTACAACTACGTTCTGCTCTCCATATCCAGTTTCTTTTCCTCCTGGCCCAGCAGTCATGTTTTAGAGCAAGCTTTAGTCACAAAACCTCACCAGGGAGACTCCAGATTTCCTGTTTGTCGAGTAGTCATTTAGGAGGCCGTTTGTACTGGCAGAATAGAATGTCTGAATTGAAGAGTCAATGAGCTTGAAGGATTGAATTCTGTGTCTCTTTAGCTGCAGCTGCAATCAATAGTTAGAGTGCTCAGCAGACTGCAATCAATCAATCTGAAACAATCAGACAGCAGCTGCTCTCGTTCTGATGTCATCACCCTTTTCTTCCTACAAAACATTAGACTTCAAATCCTACCTCATGAGCAACTCTCAATGATTCACATCTCAGGGATTCGCAAGAAAGAAAGAAAAGCCCAGCTATCAAAGGTAGGTATACACAACACTAGAATTCCGTCCGACAGGGGTCCAGGAATTGGTGATGACCTTGCAAAGTTTTTTTCTTTGTTCAAGTTTAGCATACAATCTTCTAACCCTTCTTTCCACATTTCCAGTACCTGAGCCAGTTAGCATGACGATTCAATGAAAGCCAAGTCGTGTCGTTGGACTCTTACACTAAATCTCCATCATTCATGACGTACTCCTTGCCTTGTGATCGAGTCTTTCCTGCGGCCTTGGCAGCGGCCTCGCTACCGTTCTCCTTCAGGTCCGCATAAGGCGTAATCTCTCCCAGAATAAACGTCTTCTCAAAGTCGGTGTGGATGACTCCAGCAGCTGCCGGCGCCTTGGTACCTCGTTGAATGGTCCATGCCCGAACCTCATCCGGTCCGGCTGTGAAATAGTATATCAAATTGAGTGCAGTGTATCCTGTCGTGATGATTTTCGGCAGCATGGACTTTGTACCCAGCTTCTTGCATTCCTCGACGGCGGCCTCCTCACCCGCATCATTTCCGATCTGCGTCAATCGTTCCTCGAAGCAGACTGAGAATGGAATGATCTGGTCGCCCTTCGCATGTTCGTCCACCCACTGTTTGATCTTGATAAGGTTCTTGTTCTTCTGTCTGATGTAATCTTTCTCCGAGAGATTGACAAGGTAGATGACGGGCTTGGCGGACAACAGCTGCATTGTGTTGATGCTCTCAATCTCTTTTGGTGACCAAGGTTGCTTACGAACACTCTTACCGGACTTCAAAATCTCCAGGACCTTTTCAGTTGTGGCCACTTCTTCTTCTCTCTTTTTCTTGTCAAGGGCTGGGCCATTGGTCTTCGCGTTCTTCTTGGCTCCCTCGAGATATTTCTCGACCCATTCGATATCCTTGAATAGCAATTCATTGTTGATGATGTCCAAGTCTCTGACAGGATCGACATCACCCTCAACATGGATGATTTCTGCATCATCGAAACATCGGACAACCTGGAACAAGGCATCAACAGCACGGATATGTGACAAGAATGCATTTCCTAGTCCAGCACCGGTGGAAGCTCCTTTGGTCAACCCGGCGATATCAAAGATCGTCAAATTAGCTGGAATTTTTGACTTTGGCTTGTACAGACTACACAACCAATCGAACCGTTCATCAGGAACGATACATTTAGCCTCTTCCGGATCTATTGTGGCATACGGGAAATTCGCCGGATTACCCAGGAAGGATTTCGTGATACTTTGGAAGAATGTGGACTTGCCAACATTTGCAAGACCAACTATACCGGCTTTCAGATTGTTTCCTGGTCTACCAAGAAGTAGAGGCGGCTGCTCGGTGGTCTTCTTCGGCGGCATTGTTTTTGGCTTTGCGAGTAAAACTGCAGCTGTTCCGAAAAGTCGCTTCCTTGTGGTTGACTTGTACGCCGCTCGAACGGGGACGAGAAGAATCTTCGTGATGGTCTACAGAGACTATATAGAGCTTAAAGCCGATTTGTATGCCTCAATGCCTGAGAAGGACCATACCGTAGTTGTGCCATTGAACGGTAAAACGAACTGTATCGTGGAGCACCGAATTCCAGAAAAATTGGTCGGATCAAATAGCCAGAATCCGATATCGAGCACTTTAGTGATCTGCTTCTGATCAGTATTGGCAGTCTCCGCGAGATCAGGTCTTTCTTTACTTACGCGTAAACTTTAGGGCATACGAAATGCTTGGGCTACAGCTGCAGGCCTGTGCAGATGTCATGGAGGAGCAAGTATTGATACAGCTGTACAATTCAAGTAGTGCCTACGGAATTTCATTTTTCAGACACACTTCTATTGGACAAAGACAAGTTCATGAAAAGTCTGAAGCAACGAGTATTCAATGATCTTGAAGGTGTCAATTGCATATTGTTGCAGAGGCGCGAATTGCTCACGAAAAGCACATCTCAAAGCACTCTTGTTGTAAGATAGTGCATATGTGTAGAAAGCTTCTATTGTATGACACAATGTGAAAGTGTAAGTAAAGGAGTCAGTGGTACTATTGGACATGACTGAAGAGGAAATAAAACTGTAGATAGGCATACACTTAGCCCAATTGTGATAACCATATATTGCTTGCCACTGCGGTGACTTTACACAACTTTGTGATACACACTGCTCATGTGTTTGACCATTCCGGTAGACTATCCCAGCTGTCGGTCTGGGAATCTTGCAAGGGACCAATATTGAGTCGTGGAGGAGCTCATGTCCAGGCATTAGACTGGAAGACCTCGGGAATCAAGGTCGCACACTAAGAAGCGACCGTAGCCCGTGCAATCCGCCAGGTCATCCCGATCCTCATTGTCGAGGCGTGCGCATCCCGCAATGACGGAGTTCTGCAGAGACCTCTTACACAGCGACTTCCAAGGCTAGCAATTTGTCGTGTCGGCCGCTATCATAGGTAGATCTCATCAGGCTAAACAAGCGAACGGGTCTGCCAGAAAAAACATATATATCTCATAGGATCGAGATTGATAAGCCTCGGAAAATGTCATCGACTGAGGGAAAGACCATCACCTGCAAGGTACCGTCAGCCCTACCTACTTGTTTCACAACGAACGGGCGCCAGCCCGTTAATGTTCAACTACTGACTAGTCCAGGCAGCCGTAGCTTGGGAAGCTGCAAAAGATCTCGTTATTGAAGACGTTGAAGTTGCTCCTCCGAAAGCCAATGAAGTGCGCATCAAGATTTTGTGGTCGGCCTTGTGTCACACAGATTTCTACACCCTTTCGTAAGAACCGATTTCGATTTCGATGCAGGCAGTCGTATTGATTATACTAGCGGCAAAGATCCAGAGGGCAATTTCCCTTGCATTCTAGGACACGAAGGTGGTGGCATAGTAGAATCGATTGGAGAGGGTGTAACGAATGTTCGAGTCGGAGATCATGTCATTCCATTGTACACCGCAGAATGTAAGGAATGCAAATTTTGCAAATCTGGCAAGACGAATCTGTGTAGCAAAGTTCGGACCACGCAAGGACAAGGCGTCATGCCAGATGGAACTTCCAGGTTCAAGTGTAAAGGAAAGGACATAACACATTTCATGGGCACTTCAACCTTTTCGCAATACACTGTCGTCGCAGACGTATCTGTTGTTGCCATCTCACCTAAAGCTCCACTCGAAAAGGCATGCTTGCTTGGATGCGGTATCACAACAGGTTACGGCGCAGTGACCAGAACAGCAAAAGTGGAGAAAGGTGCCAAGGTCTGCGTCTTTGGCGTGGGTTGCGTCGGGCTGTCAGTCATCCAAGGGGCTGTGGCTAACGGAGCTTCTGAGATCTGTGCTGTAGACACGAATGGCGATAAAGAGAAGTGGGCGAAAGGGATGGGCGGAACTTCGTTTGTCAATCCGACGAAGCTTGAACAGCCAATTGATGAGTATCTTGTGGACAAATTTGATGGAGGATTCGACTATGTGTTTGATTGCACTGGTAATGTCAACGTTATGCTTTCTGGGCTCAAAGCTTGCCACAAAGGCTGGGGTAAGCTGATTGTGATCGGTGTAGCTGCAGCGGGCCAAGAGATGGCGTTCCGTCCATTCTTGGTTGTCACTGGCCGCAGTATTACTGGTTCTGCTTTCGGTGGTGTCAAGGGACGGTAAGTTTATGGTCAATTCACTCCTTTGTAATGCTCTAACGCACATAGATCGGAGCTTCCTGGTCTTGTTGATCAGTACCTTCTGGGAGACCTCAAGGTAGACGAGTACGTTACTCATCACGAGACATTGACAACCATCAACAAGGGATTCGAGTCCATGAAAGAGGGAGGTTGCTTAAGATGTGTTTGTAATATGGAACAAGGAGATGAGTGACCTCACACGTTCTAATGATTATCATGAGAAAAAATATATGCACTTGAGCGCTCATGTCAATGATTCTGGTTCAAATGAAGCACTGCGCTGGTGTTCTGATCTTGTAGTTCAGATGCCGGGCACACTTGAATTCAAATATTGTTATATATCCCACGCGTAATATTTCCTGGTTCAGGCTGTTTCAGGTATAGCCACCCGTCTCATATTTGAGGCCCCACCAGTGTACTTGAAGTTGAGGCTAATCCGTGTTCAAACTCCAGGATGCAAGCTTGTTTCTCTAGCACAACATACTAATTCAAGACTGTACCAGAAGATTGTGATCGATACACGACACGAGTTTGATACTCTGCAATGAACAACTTTGACCCGCCATCAGGGCTGCAGGTGTTTGATGCATTTCCCAAGGTCGAAAAATCGTTTCGTGCGGAACGAACGACCCGTGGAGCCATCTTTTCTATTGTGCTGACCTTGAGCCTGGTGTACCTCTTCATCAGCGAGTTCACATTCTATTTTGGGGGATTCGAGACACATCACTTCGAAGTTGAGAGGGAGATCAAGGATCACATGAACATTAATGTCGACATCACGATCGCAATGCCTTGCGATGACCTAGATGTGAACGTGCAAGACGTCACAGGCGATCGTATACTGGCAGGTAACAGCTTGAAGAAGCAACGCGTCAACTGGGCAGAAGATGGCAGTCATCATCTAGACGCAGCCCACCAGCAAGCCGATGCGTACGATCTGCAGAAAGTCATCAAATCTGCAAAGCGTAAACAATTCAAGAAAGGTAGAGAAAACAAGAACGGTAAAGCGTGTCGAGTGTATGGTCAACTAGAGGTTCATCATGCTCAAGGGGATTTTCATATCACAGCAGAAGGAGTGGGCTACATGTCCAATCGACGAACGTTCTTGGAGGATATGAATTTCACGCATCGGATCGATGAGCTGTCTTTCGGAACCTATTATCCCAAACTGGTCAATCCTTTGGACGGCACACACGCAGACTCTGCGGCTCATTTCCACAGGTTTCAGTACTTTCTGAATGTGGTTCCCACCACATATACGAGCGGCCGGAAGCATATCAAGACGAATCAGTACGCAGTAACTGAGCAATCCCGACATACGGATGGCAGTATGGGGGAGTTTTTTCCAGGCATTTTCTTCAAGTATGACATTGAGCCAGTTTCTCTTGTGATTACAGACACAAGGATGCCATTCCTGCAGTTTCTCATCAGGTTGTTGGGTGTGCTTGGGGGTATAGTTGCAAGCACTGATCTGACATACAAGGCTATCAGCGGCATGTACACCAAGATGAGAAATCCCTCAAAGCAACGAGGCACTTCTATCCTCGATAGGCGACGCGACAGTCTGGACGAGAAGAACCGGTCGCTATTCTAATGCTTGCATACGTAAGTGGTCTTATCATGGCAAAATCGCAAAGTCTGCCACGGAGCGCAGGACAGGGAACAATCACACAGTATCCAGACGCAATGTTTGCAGATATTCCGAGGTCTCGCTGGATCGAATCATCTAGAGATTCAGTCCTTTCGAGCTCTGTTCTGAACGGCCAGTAATGCGCATCTGCCGCTCTCGTCAGACAGTCTTGTGGTTGGAAGATGCAGCGAGCTCGCACTGAAGAGACACAAACACCGTCTGCCACCAGTCAGAGAGAATCTCAGCTTCCTGATCACTCAACCTCTCGAGCCCACCCACCCGCTTTCCCTCGCTGCTTTGTCAGTCTGACATACCTACTTCATGTAATGCCTGACACTACGCAGATCAAGGGTCTCCAAGTACTGTTATACACCTCTCAAGATGAATGTTTCGGGCAGAGATGGGATCCTGACACGCTGTACATGGTCAGTCGATGCACTGCAGTCAGTTGTCGAGAAATTCAAACTATTTCCGGCTCCTGTAAGATTGGCTAGTCCGGTGACGGCTGAGCGCGTTGCAGTTCCCAGCATGTCTGGACTCATTCGACATTGTATTGTGCTCGGCATGACTATCATCTACTATCACGAGAAGACGGCGAAGCTCAGTGAGCTTGGAATCAGCAAGAAAGACGCAAATGCAGTGAAGACAGTCGTCTCAAGTATTGAGAAGTTGCGACTCTTGACCAATAGATTTCTCAGTGATCTCACACTCCTGGCAGCGCAACAAATCACGAGACCGGAAAAGTACGCGAAGCAATTTTCGAAAATCGTGGATAAACTTCAAAAACAAACAGAATACTGCGCTTCAAAGCTAGATCTGATTGTAGAATTAGCTCAAATTCCAACGATATCAAAGACCATGTTCTACATCAAGCAAATGCCTCTTTCTGACAAAGATTTCCGACCAGAGTCGCTCGAATTCTCCGAATTGTTCCCAAAACTCGTCGATTTTACCATCAAATTAGCTCGAACAAACACTGAGATAGCTCTTACAGATGGAGGTAAGAAGCATCCGGACAATGTCGTGACCACCGACACATCTTCGAGGCTCAAGATTGTCATGGAGCGACGAAACGCGCCGATAGAGGACCTCTTATTATGCACACGGAAACTCAACGAGACTAGAATCACCAAAGCTGAGGAGTATGGTTTTATATCCCGAACACAAGCGACAAGAAGAGAACCCAAATGGAAAACACCACAATCACCAAATTCTTCGATAATTCTTACCTCGAGTTCAACGACTATCGAACCCAAGACTTCATCTTCGCAAGAAGTGAGAGAAGTGGAAGAAGCAGAGACTTCAAAAGAAGCAGGAATTGATTGGCCCTTAGGAGATGGTGCAGAGCACATTGTGTCTGGCACAAAGTCTCCTCCATTCGACCTCGATGAAGTGTACGACAGCTACCACGATCACGATATTGATGCTACATTGGGACTGCCGGGCGCTAATGCTGTGCATGCTCTGAAACGACAACCCTCGCACAAAGCTCGTCCTGCACCTTGTGTTAGCAACCGGGAGAAATTGTTACCACCCGCAGCAGTCCTTGCTTCTCGTCGAAGGATACAAATCGGAATTGCCTCCAATCCGAGGCTAGCGGCTTGTCCAGAAGCAATGATTGTTTCCCACCAAGATAATGCTCCATCTCTACGAGGTCTAGTGGATGGTCTATCACGCGAGGATACAAAGAGTCAAGCACAAGCCTCCTCGAAGTTGGCACCGGTCGTTGTGCAAGATGTTCGCGATCAGTACTATTAATCTTGTCACCATATCCGAGCATACAAATTGGGCATTGTCATTTAACAGTCTACGTTGCATAGATGACTAGAGATCAGCAAATCGAAATTTTGAACTTTTGTGAGGATGATTGTATCACCTGGACTGTGTGAGATTTGTTCAAACACGGATGTGAAACCTTGTTGTCAACGTGTATCGTCCAACGATCTTTGCAACGTTTGACGGTTGACGATTGCGAGCGAGAAGAATTGACCACAACCAGCCAGTCTGTCGTGGCTGTCAGAGAGGATACCAGTCATCACTTGACGATTCATTCCACCCATCCTGATTTTGATTGAGAAAGGACATTGTACAAGGACAAATCTAAACAACTGATATGAAGAACCTAGTCACGGCACTGATGCTGGCTGGACTCGCAACGGTTGCAGCCCTACCACAGCAGCAATCACCACCAGCTCCAGCCACGGATGCCACGACCGTGTTGCAGCCGATTGGGAATGGCTTTGTCGGTGGAGTGAGTGTACCGGCAGGGACAGCAGCAGCAGGCACTGCAGGCACTAATTTAGCACCTTCATTGAATGCCAATGGACCGACCAATGCAGGACTTGGAAATGGAGTAGTAGGAAACAATGCCTTGACAAATGGAGGAGGAACGGCCTTTAATGCAGGGACGGGTGGTGGTGGTGGTGGACTGGGAGCTTCAGTTCAGCAACAATTGGCTCAGCAACAGCAGCAGCAAGCAGCGTTGAGTGCAGGCGTAGTAGGAGGGGGTACGGTGCCGGGACAAGTCGATCTCGCCAACAATGCGTTTACGGGTGGTCGAGTGGGAATAGCTGCTGGACCGGGAGTGGTTCTACCGTTGGGACGATCTCAAGTCTTGCCGAATCAGAAATTCATCGTGACTTCGCGAATGATGATTCAGGTAGCTGATGGGGCATTACTCTGTGACGCTGGCGGGAATGTTGGATTGCAGAATGGAATCCAGCAGCAGGGTCAGCAAGAGTTTATCCTCAGGCAAGGTCAGATGTACAGGTTCAGAGGAGCAGGATTACCTGGTCTCAATCAAGGACTTGGAGTCGAGGCGTGTATTGCAGAGAGACCGAGCGTCGTGTTGGCTGAGCCTTATTAGATGCCTACCTTCCCTCTAAAGATATTCTCACTAGATTACCAAGTCTAGGTATCACATCCTCTGCACTTTCTCAGTCGTGATTGTCTGTTGAGCCAATTGAGCTCAGTAAGAGAGGGACGACCTCGGGATAAAGCGACATCTGTAGGGCTGAGACAGAGGGGAGACGAGAGCTTCCAGTCTCATGCAGTCTCATGCAGCTCATGCAGACGACAGCTTTTTAGTTTGGTTGTTGTTTTGAGTTTTGTTGTGCAGCTGGGTGCGGGTAACTATGAAAGATCATGCAGCGCAGACAAGAGTCGACCTTCTGTCTGCACGTGCACGTGATGCATCAGAGGTTGTGCTGCCTGCGATCGATTGGCCAAACTTTCACGCTCTCTTGTGTGCGGCGAAAGGCGTCGGTTCGTGGTGCATTAATCAGTGCTAAATTCGTTCATGACATGCAATCCTCCCAAACCACCCAGCACCTTTACACCTACAAAACATACAAGCTCTCCTTCTACGACTACCATTCAGCTCTTGCGCTCAAGTTTTCTCGTGTCGGGAACGAGTTGTCCTAGTCCCTTTCAGCTTCACTGCCCGTCATGGACCAATATAGTATCGGCAGAATGGACGAACCCACTCGGCGTAGGCGGCGTACCACCACGCTGGAACTTGAGATTCTCGAGACGGAGTTTGCGAAATGTGATAAGCCCTCGATATCCGAGAGGGATAGGTGAGTTTATATCATATCTAAGGTGTGTCAAAGTTGTGATGACTGACCTGCGATAGGATAAGCGATGTCATTAGTCGTACGGATATCGATGGTCCGGGCATGAATGGACGGGAGATTCAGGTGTGGTTTCAGAACAAACGACAAGCGATCAGACGCGCCCAGGTATTTACCATCCTATTCGTGTAGACAAGACCATGCTGATGCTCCAGGGTGCTTATCCACTATGCGAACCCATGAGCGAGCGTGCAAAGACGCGGCTTGCAAACGAACAACTTTTCGGGATCAAATTGGACACGTCACGACAGGATGATACCACACCACCAGGGTCATTCACCTCGCCAGAAGAGTCTAGCAGCAGTCAAAATGCGGGTACCCCGTTCACGGTGCCGCGATACGGCTTGACCACGCCAAAAAGTTCTCTCATGATTCGTGACAGGAGAGCACAGCTTGTATTGTCCGACACCGGAGATGGGCATGCGGAGGTTATGTTCTCGCCGACACCACTCAAGCCAAGCAGTCCTCCTCGTGTACCGCTGCTCATCACACCAATACGTACGCCCCTGTCACGAAAGATTGCGGCCCGTAGCGCCAGCTCGCCCGCCCTACTCGCTCTGCGAACACCTACAGTATCAAAGGGACATGATACAGTTGTGCAAGACTCTACTGATGCTATCATGACGACTACGCCATTGCAAGCGACAAGTACAAACACTCTCGGAAGCCTGAAAAGTCTCAAGCGTTCACATTCACTTATTTCATCCCCAAACATGCACAGAACGAAAGAGCCGCATGCACAAAAACAACGACAATCTATATCAAAGACCACGAGTCATGCTGGTTTGGGCCGTGGCAAGGAGAACATTCCTCCTCTCTCCTCCTTCACGATGCCACAACATGCCAATAACATACAAGGGTCATCTGGAGACAGCTATGGCCGCGACATTCGTCGCATTCAATCTGAAAATCTCGGACAATCATGGTCTACCGTCCCGGCGTCCTCACCATCGGTAGCGGTGCGGACAACACCCATGAGATTAAAGCCAGCCATCACGTCGTCGTCTCCTAAAAGCACGACGACTCGTGAGGTTCAGCCTCTCTTGCCGAAAAAGATGTCTGCTGAGGAGTGTGCGCTCAGTCTGGTCTCTCTGGCACATGGAGGTTGAGATTGACTGAGCGCTTGTTCAGGAGCTGCCTGTTGAAGATTCACTCAAGCTGGCATATCTCGATTTCGTCCCGCTGGAGCTTGTAGTATTTGTACGAATAAGATAAATGTACTCCTATGTACATAGACTCAATGCATATTGTAACAATGGTACAAGTCGAAGCGTATATATATCGTCTGTTTCTTCCAGAGAAGCAATAACTCTTGACCACTAGAAATCGGTCATGGCTAATCCTCGGAGACACAAGATTTGTTGCCGGCGGCAGACTTCAGGCGCGTTGGTGAACACAGCAAGATTGACACAAACACAAGTCTGCTGCTTGACAACATCTTGGAGTACAGTTTCATAACAGATAAGCTGTATCATTGGACTTCCAACTCAATCGTTTCTTATTGCGACAGTTCTGCGTGCATCACAAAATCTCATATACGACATTGTACGTACTTGAAACTTGATAGTCGTGCTCGTATAGGCTCGATCGCGGTCACACATCATGAAGCCGGTACACACGAGGCGGTTCAGGCCAGCGACCACTATATTCACTTCAATCGTCGCTCTGACGTTTCTCTATTTCTTCACGATATCACCGGCACCTTCTCGCAATAGTCGTCGTCTCAATACGGGGGTACCGTTGAGCAGCACGATAAAACGATACAACCTCAACGCAGGTGGGTCTCGATCTTGCCATGTCCCTGTATCCGTTACTGACACACCACAGTTTCTGCTACTGCCAAGGCTGCTGCAAATAGGGAAAGAGTACTCATCTTGACACCTATAGCCAAATTCTACCCTGAATATTGGGCAAACTTGTTACACCTCACTTATCCCCACGAGCTTATAGATTTGGGCTTCATCGTTCCCAAAGGTCATCAATCGAATCTTGTACTTGGACAATTGGAGGAAGCGGTCACGTTAGTACAGACAGGCTCAAAAAAGGCTCGTTTCGGCAGCATAAATATATTGCGTCAAGATTTCGAGACGACCACAGGACAAAATGAAAAGGAACGACACGCCATGAAAGCTCAGAAAGAACGAAGATCAGCTTTGGCGCTTGCAAGAAATCAATTATTGGTTTCGACATTGAACCCTACGACAAGTTGGGTCTTGCATCTCGACGCTGATGTGGTCGAAACACCTGCATCTTTAATTGAGGATCTGACGAAGCAAGATAAAGACATCATCGTGCCGAATTGCTTCCAGAGGTTTATCAATGACAAAGGCCAACCCGATATACGCCCATACGACTACAATTCGTGGCACGAAAGTCAAGCAGCGCTCGATCTCGCCGCCAGTATGCCCGAGGACGATATCATCCTTGAGGGATACGCTGAAATGGCCACCTGGCGATTGTTGATGACGGGAGAGTTTTCAGCTGGCACGGATGGTGTGCATGTCGGCACGAGAACGGTCGAGTTGGATGGAGTGGGTGGAACGGCATTGCTGGTGAAGGCCGATGTCCATCGAGACGGTGCCATGTTTCCCACGTTTCCCTTTTACCATCTGATTGAGACTGAGGGATTTGCGAAAATGGCAAAGAGACTTGGATACCATGCTTGGGGACTGCCGGACTATTTGGTCTACCACTATAACGAATGATGCATACGAGTTTTACAGGCGGAGCATTTCCCATTCTACTTGATTGCTCTCCATCTGATGAGGTTGAACTTTTTCTTGTCGTCTTGAGCGTCGTTCTTTATGGTAACTAAATGCCTGGTCTTGTCGTCGACGAGTGTGATTCCCAGCAGGACGAGGATAGGTTTCATCTGGCACGAGTACTCGTCCAGTCGCAGGAGCAAGAGCTGGAGGGACTCGAGCTGGGTGTCCAAGTAACGTAGTTTAATTCTCCAGTCTGTGATGTTGTCGAATTGAGTCTGGATGCGTGTGGTCTTTGGTCGACCTAGCCTTTTGATTCGACTCGATAACTTGTCGATTCGTTTGTGATTGTTTGTGTTCATGATGGAAACGACATTCTTTCTCTTAGGAGGGGTACGGGAGAACCATTTGTAGAGAGTCAAGGAGAGCGTGACGAGGGAAACTATAGTCGAGGTCCGAGAATGTTGAATCGCGAGCGACAAAAGGGCGTTCATGAGGTCTTAGTGGGACTCGTTGACCCTTGCAAGGTCAAGTACACGCTAATAAGTTGAATCATGAGAATCTACGATGAGTGGATTCATGTATCTCAAAGGTGGCTGGTGCTTGTTGATTTTACCAGCCTCTCGCATAGTTTGCCACTTTACACAACAGAAATTCAGGTTCTGGCTGATAATCATGTGCAAATCACCACAAATCTCGTCAAGAATAGGTCTATCTACTGATTCCGACGTCAATGTATATGAGTGCTTGAGGTGTGCAATGACAAGATCATAATAGATACCATCAACGAAGATGAGCGGATGAATTAGAGTTTGGAGGCTTGTGTGGGGTAAGACGGATAGATATTATCAGGCACTCCCGTGGTGCGCGCCAAATTTGAAGTTCTGGGACGCGACCTCAGGTTCCCTCGTCATTCTATGGTTTCTATAAGTCAGGCGTCTATCACCCTGTCGTACGTGTCCAACTGCCCTCTCGGACGCGACTGTAGCAATGTCTCGCCCAAGTCATACCAACGGGTCGAGTGTGGTTGCCAGCCTGCAGGAATCCCTTCTGAAAGAAAACCTTGAAGAGCTACATCAATACATTACTGAAGGGACACATCTCGACTTGTCTGCCGCGTGGAGTTCTGCAGTCCAGTCGAATGATAGTAGTTCATCGACCGCCATCGTCAAGGCGATATCTCAAATCCTTATCAGAATTGATGGTGAGAATGGATTCGTCAGTCCTGGTTCAGCCTTCATCAGACGCACCCTGTCTGAGCATACTCGATCGATTCTTCGCAATCTGTCGTCTCTAAGACCACTGTACGTCAATCCCACTCTGCGCATGCTCATCACAATGGCGCAGTTTGATGCTAGTGCACTGTCAAATGATGTCTACACTTCACTTGACTTTGCAACCTTTAAAGTGCTACCAAAGTTGTTGACTAGATCTGGGCCACAGACGCAGAAACCAAAAGACGAAAAAGCAACTCTAGGGAAACGGAAACGTGATGATGGTGCTTCAAAGGATGCTACCAGAGGACTATTCATCGGCTTGCTTTTCACTCTTCTTAACAGAGCTTCATCGAGCACCAGATCCGAGATTATTCAGCGAGGGCCAATCATGCAAGAACTGATCAAATTCCTGTCATCAGACTCTGAGGAATCAATTGTCAAGACACTGAAAGGATTCATCACCATCATGTCGAATCGGGAGATTCCTAGACCTGCGAAAGTACAATGCTTCAATGAAAGCACACTAGCTCAATTGCGACTCCTCTATTCCTATGAATCAACCGTGCCTGCAAAGGGTGAAGATGAGGATACAGTGATGGAAGATGAAAGTGGTTCACGCGCGAATCCGGTCAGGAACTTGATACACAGCTTCTTTATGGCTGCCACCACTTTGCCGGACGACGGTCTTTGCTTTGCTGCCAAAGGTCTAGTACCTCCGGCAAACAAGAAGTTGTACAACCCGATCCTGGGATCTTTCGTCCTTACCCTGGACCCGGAGGACGAACTCCAGGATGAGCTCTTGATTGAAATACTTAAAGGTACACCAGAGTTGATCTCGCACTGGGCACAAAACACGAAAATCGATTTCACTCCACGACTCGAAGCAACGTGGATAAATTTTATGCAAATATTCGAACATATTTTCAATGGTACATTACCCGAGGATACGCTGTCCAACATAGATCAGATTCCAGACTTTGTGTTTACAGAGTATATTTTACCGAGCCCGGTCGCAAAAATTGCAAACAAGGGTTTGCAACACGAATCTAGCATAGTCAAATGGATGACGTGCAAAACACTTGTCAAGTGTCTGAGTACACTTCGAGCCCTGGACAAGGATAACGATCGTCTTATCGATCTTACCGAGCAAATCCAAAGAAGTGTGCCGCTGATCGAAACGATATTACCGCTTGCAACGATTGGGATCGAGTTGGATGAAGAAGAGTCTGACGCTTTGCTGAGACAGGAAGCTATCATGTTGCTCGAATTATATGTCTCTTCGTTCTCAAACATACCAAGCTTTGACTTCGTCAAGCTGTTGGAGACAATTCTAAGTTCGGAGCCTGCAGTTCAAAGTGAACTGTATGAAGACGACGATGAGGAAGACGAAATCACGGACCAAAGCAATCCAACAATGGAAATAGACGTGTGCCTGACCTCGATTGAGGAGCAGCGAGCGATTCTGCGAATGGCCTATCATATTCCCGGACTTCCCTGGCTCGCCAAACGTGGCAATTCGCATTCGATGCTCTACACGGTCCTTCATTTTATGTGCTTTGCACATCCACAGCAAAGCGAAGCGGCTGCAAAAATGCTCTGGGAAATCATTACGGCAGATTCTATCGCATTGAATGATAAGGGACTCACTGCATCAAGCCCGGTTTGTAAGTTGGCGGCATTCGTGCTGGCTATAGAACCCTCGGATGCTGAGCAGAGCTCCTCGCCAAAGAGAGACGACATCTTGAACTTTATCGAGCACTGTATGATCAAGTTCCAAGCCGCACCATACAAATATTGGGATATGCTCACTGAGCTTTGTGCAACACACAATCTGGACATGAATCGTGACTTTAGTCTAATCTTGCTGACGATGAAAGAACAGCTGCCATTCTTCAAGGACAAAGCCCATATTGGCTGCTGGTTTGAACGACTCCTCATGCATTTGGTGAGTATTGGTGAGGATCAAGCCGTGGCTGATGTCGTGCTCGGTAAGCCTGTTCGAACGACAACTTTCACACGAGAGGAGACTTTATGGAACGGTGTTCGGGTAGCTTTTGCGCTGTACAGAAATGTTGCTTCTGAAGAGAAGCTGGACCCAGAGGAGACATATCCTGACGGGTCCGACTCCGAAGAAGAGCTCGAATGGGAGTTCGGTGACTCCTGGTCCAGCCTCCACTGGGTGACACTGATGTCTGTACTTGAAATGCTGGACGGCGAGGACAGACAACAATTCCAAGACTTTCTCCTCGAATTGTGGATTTCACAAAGTCATATCAGCGATAATTCGGCTTCAGAGATGCTAAACGTCCTGACCAATCATTTTCACAAGGTGACAGACAGGGAAGCGAACACCAAACTCTTCGACGTGGTCGAACGCCTGATGACTCTTGCGAGTGGCCATGTTGCTGACTTGTATCCACTTCTCGACTCGGATCAAATTCGCCTGCTGGTCGAGAACAGCGTGGCTCGATCACAAAAGCTGACACCCGGCGTGAAAGCTGCTCTACTCGAAGGATTCACGTCGGACGATCCGGAAACACATGCCCATGCCAATACCGCATTGTTCTTGAAATTGATCACACCGGCAGATCTCCAATACCAATGTATTGCTCAGGCTTTGACCAAGGCACTTGCAAGGGAAGCACTTGAACGAATACCATTGGAACAGTATCTTTGCATTCCGGATGCAGATTTACCGAGAGAATCTATGCACGATTCAACGGACAGATATCGGACCGAGTCTATGGATATCGCTCAATGTATTGCCACGTACATTCGTAAATATTCTCCAACCGAATTTCCCGCTTCGTTACTGAATTGGACAAAATTGGTGCCATTTGACAGTGCGGCTGTCGTCATCTCGGAATTGCTTTCGTCGCCTTTCCAAGAAATACGCGAGAGCGGTCATCAGGCCTTGGAGGTTTTGAACGATATAGGAGAATTGCTTGACAACTTCAATGGCCCCTCTGATGCTGTTTTGCGGTGTGTTCGTGAAAGAGTCAAGCAGTCGCCTGCAGTGCAGAATGATTGGATCAAAATTGCTCTAACCAAAGCGGATATTTCGAAGAGGCAGGGCTCCAATGATCTAGATTTGCTTGCGGCCCTGGGCATAGGAGATTGTAGTCTTCCGGATGACAGTTCCAAGGCTCTATCTTCATATCACATTGATTTGGTGGAATACCTTACGAGGCAGTTTGCAGAGAATCGGAAGCAGGAAAAAAAGTTTCTAAGCACGACTCTTCTAGGCAAGGTAAAACGACTCGTACACTACATTGCTCAATCCTCTCGATTCGTTGGAGATGTAGGCCGACCGATGCTCGATACAATGGTCTCTGCCGCCATCGAGAACCAATCACACCACTCAGAAGTGCTCAAGCTTTTGACCACCATTGTACAATCTACAGCATCCGAAGCGTATAATTATGCAAAGACCATACAGGCATTATTTACTGAAAAACTCAAAACAGGAAAAGACAAGGTCAAGCTTGCTACCTTGGAGCTACTTCATGCTTTGATATTACACGATCCACAAAAAGCAAACCTCAATGTTTTCGACGAGTTGCTCAAACTATATGACGGTACTCTTTCGCGGTCAGACATGCTGTGCTTCGACATCATTTGTAAATTGGAATCAACGCTCAATGTCTCTCTCGGGTCACGAATGCAGAGCTGGCGTGTAATTACCTCTATCAAGGATCACACTGTCGATCACGGGAAAGTAGACGCTGTTTTCGCAAGGGACCGAGCGTGGTGGACCATGGTTGACTTTCTCGAGTACGACATTGCTGACCAGCCTGACCAATCCGACGTGCTGTCCATAGACTCTTACGACCAGAACTTCATGTCAGATTCCGACGAAGACTACGGCTTTCCGGATCCGAAACCGGAGAAAGTATATGATTTACGGTTCATGTTGCCGCTAATTGCTGGATTCATTCACGCGGACTCGTCCATCTCCATGTTGAAGCAGCTCTTGCAAAATCATGCGGCAGGTCTGGCGTTCCTGGGTCTAGCTTCGAATCATGAGGCGATCCGACAACGAGCTTCTCAAGTTCTCGCTCGTATCGATGCCTTGTTGCAATCGTCCACTATTCGCGAAAAGGCACAGTTATCGACCATCTTTCAGATTGTCAAGAATTCAATCACGTCGACAACACTTCAGACGTCACCTATACCGTTAATTCACGCCGTCTTTCTGGGTTTGGCGGTAAATGTCATGATGGACCCTGCGCACTTTTTATACGAAAAGATGAATCGGTTCATTCTGGCGCGACCACAGATTGACTTTGACGACATTCCGATGTTTCTGAACCTCTTTAATTCTCACGAATCGTATGGTCGAAACGTCATCTGGATCTTATCACTATTACGTTCCGGATTACGGGGTCATCGAGAGGGTGATGCCCGAGGGTATGGGAGACGACACGTCCTGGAGATGTGTATGGGTCTCTATGGGTCGAAGACGGCGAGTCCGGTCATAAAGGACGGAATCAGGGATTTGTTGAGGTTGGCCATGGACGATGGTGAGATGCAGCATTATTTTGAACGGGTCGGGGGACCGACGTGGATCAAGATGAGTGGAGACGAGCGACTCGAGCGTGAATTGACGTGCCGATGTGAATAATTACGGCAAGAGAGTATCATTTTAATTTTATCTATTAATGAATTGTCAATAGGAATCACTTT
Organism: Taphrina confusa; assembly: GCA_005281535.1. Classification (NCBI taxonomy): domain Eukaryota; kingdom Fungi; phylum Ascomycota; class Taphrinomycetes; order Taphrinales; family Taphrinaceae; genus Taphrina; species Taphrina confusa. The sequence continues at coordinate 13,965 of RHGJ01000029.1, read as the reverse complement.
TTTCGACACTTTGATTCTGATGAATGTATTCGCGTTTACCATCTGCGACACCATAAGAAGCGACGCATTGCCCTGATCCATCGAGTAACCATTTATAAGTCATGAGACCCTCGAGTCCCACTGGTCCACGAGCGTGAATCTTGCCAGTGGCGATGCCTACTTCAGTTCCGAAACCGTACCTCATGCCGTCCGCGAATCGAGTGGACGCGTTGACAAAGACAGAGGCCGAATCTACCGCTTGTTGGAATCTCGTCGCGGCGGACGAGTCACGCGTCAAGATTGTGTCGGTGTGATGAGACCCGTGTAAATTGATCCACGCGATGGCTTCTTCGAGAGACGGGACTGATTTGATGGAGAGGGTGAGGGATAAATGTTCCGTATCGAAATCCCCTTCGCTCGCCTCTTGAATCCCATCATCAGTCAATGATGCAGAAGTCAGGGACGAGAGGAGTGGTTTCTCGAGTTTACAGACCACATTGGCACTGCGTAGTGCGGCGACGATGGTCGGTAGGGACGATTGTATGAGTGATTCGTGAATGAGGAGGGACTCGAGGGCGTTGCATGCGGCTGGGTAATTGGTCTTGGAGTCGAGAATGACGGGAATGGCGAGGTCGAGGTCGGCGTCTCGGTGTATATATGCGTGACAGATGCCGTCTGCGTGACCCATGACGTTGATTTTGGTATTGTCCTTGATGTGTTTGACCAAGGCATTCGATCCACGAGGAATCACGAGGTCGATGAATTCGTCTTGTTGAAGTAATCCAGAGATGTCTGCGCGACTCTCTACCAACTCAATCGCCGATTCTGGAATGTCTGCTTCTTTGAGGGCTCGCTTGACGAGTGCCGACAAGGCACGAAACGAGTACGTCGATTCTTTTCCGCCCTTGAGAATCGCTGCGTTTCCGCTCTTCAATGCCAGGGCCGTAATGTTGACGATCACTTCTGGGCGCGCTTCAAAGATGACGAGCAAGACACCAATCGGACACAAAACGCGACGTAAAATCAAGCCATCATCCAGTTTTCTCTTTTGTGTACATTGTCCCACTAAATCTTGTAGGTCGCCAACGTCCAGCACACCCTTTGCCATCTCATCATATTTGCCCGCCTTGCCGAGATCCAACCTCGAGATGAGACTCGATGCTTGTCCGCCTTGTCTCGCGGCCTCTAAATCTTTCGCATTTTCACGTAGAATGTTTGTGCGCTCCTCGAGCAGTAATCTGTTGAGTATTTGTAGACATTTTATCCTTTGAGTGGCCGGTAAGGTCGAAAGTGTGCGAGAAGCCTTCCGTGCGGCACAAGCAATCTCCAGAGATGATGACATGGGAACGATTATTGTAAGTGCAAATGACAACGATTATGACTCTCATTTTTTATATCAAGAAGAGGTTTACTTTTGTTTTACGCCACAGAAAGATATCGGAGCGATTGCGGATAAACTTTCTCCATTGAATCGATTTTCCCCATCTGTTCGCTCCTGCAGATTGCGTATCTTCAGATTATACAACTCTTCAAGTCTGTATTGGTCTTTCTCAGACTTGCGTGCAGTAGTCAAATCAGACATGGCGACTCTTTATGATGAATATCTGCCATCATACAATACACACGAAACAGAGATAGATCTACACTATGGCATCGATGTCCTGTTGTCCGGTACTGGCGACCTTTCACTGCAATGCGATAAATACAGAGACTATCACGCGATCGATGTCCTTCCCTCCGGTACCATCAACATCACGCAGTACGCACACGACACGAGTCCAGCACAATTGATTGGCGTCATTGCACACGACAAATTCAGACTCTTCAGGAATGACGTCAATGTCATTGTTCAGAGCAAGTTCAGGATGACTAGAGCGCACGGTCCTTTGTGTATATACTCTGAATTCCAATATGAAGGAGAAGAGTATCTCTGGCGAGTCAAATACAAGTTGCGCCACGGGAGGGAAATGTTACAGAATTGTGTCCTCTTGCGCAACGAAAAGATTGTCGCATCATTCGTCCCGCCAGTCGAGACTCATGCATTCACTGTCGGTGCTCAACTGCTGGGCAATCTGTTTATCAGTTGTCATCCCGCCCAGTGGCCCGACTTTAATCTACCCACGAAAGACAAAATCTTGGATGTCATCAAGTATCATGACAAGGACAGACATGCTGACATGATGTTGGTCAGTTTCGTTGCTCTTTGGAAGAAGATTCTCTTTGAATCATTGGTGCGAGAATAAGAATGTCAGTCAAAGTTTGTGAGAAGCATTGATGTTTAAAAGGATGGAATGACATGACGAGACGGGAGCGTAGGTTTGTATCGATTTTTCATTCATGCGAATATATATGTACAGTACCAGTCGTCATTCGCACCAACGAGCGCCTTTGACAAGTCGTGCGAGCGGACCATTGTGTATCTTTTCCTCATTTTTCCATGCCGGAAAAAGTTTATTTGGTGTGTCAAGTATTGCGTCAATGGATCGCACGAGGAAATCAGTCATTGTGATTCACTTAAAGACGAAGCTCTCGTCGGATTTGTTGTTCTCGACCATTTCGTCTTTGCTATAGGCACGCCCCACGCTCCATAACAACAAATCCAAAAATCTTCATTACAATCTTAGATCGCGCTATGTTTCGAGGTGTGTTTGACATCATCGAGTGTTCTTAAAAGAAGACATACAGTATATACGAGTTCGTGCGACTTTTTGTGTCTGACATATTCAGTCTATATCTATGTGGTATCCATCTACGTGGTTTTTGACAAATTTATCCTGACACGGCCGGCAGATTTAGAAACTAAATCACATACATATACCATGCCCACATCTTTTAAGCTCACCATATTCAACGATTGTTGTAGAGCTCCCGAAACTGGCTTGCGGTCGATAACAAAGCTTGTGGTGTGTCCAATTCAAGTAATTTACCGTTGTCCAGGACGGCAATCTTGTCAAAGTCCAGAATCGTGTCCAATCTGTGAGCTACAGCAATGATGGTACAATCCCAAAAGTCTTCCCTGATAATCTTCTGCATGAGGAGATCCGATTCGTGATCGACCGAACTGGTGACTTCATCCAAAATCACCACTTTGGACTTCTTCAAGATCGCACGAGCTAGGCAAAAAAGCTGCCTTTGACCGTGCGAGAACATCTCTATGTCGAGGTCGGCGTCGAGGCCGCCTTTCTCCGCAACCCGATTCCATAAACAGACACGATCTAGTGCCAATCGAATTTGCTCGTCAGTATTTAGAGAAGCAGGATCTGCATTCTTGCGGATCGACGCACGCAAAAAGCAAGGTTCTTGCGGAATCGCATTGATCGATTCTCTTACACTTTGTCGTGGAACTTTGGCAATATCAATTCCATCGATCGTGATACGACTGTCAGGCGTGATTTCGAGCATGCGGAATAAACAAGTGATCAGAGAGCTTTTCCCGCTGCCACTACGTCCACATATACCAATTTTCTGCCCTGCTCCGATAAACAAATTGAGGTCTCTGATAACAAGAGTCGAGCTTGGGGTATAGGATGCCGAGACATTGTCGAATTCTATGACTCCTTCGTTCGGCCAATTGACTGGTGGTGATTGAATTTCTGCCACCAAATTTTCACAGGGTGTAGATATCCCAAAGTCTCTGAGTCTCGCAACTGCCCCAAAAGAGGTCTCAAGCTGAGTCCAAGTCTTGACAATGTCGGATAGAGACTCATTGAAAGTCAAGATATTGAGTAGAGCAAGGCCCACGAACCCAGCACCAATATCCGTGCGTAGTTTCACGATTAGAACCATGAGAATCATAGCCAGGCCGGCTACCATGACGTCTAGAATCAAAGCCAGCCACCGCTGTACGCAAAATAGAAGATAGTAAGGCTTCTGACTGGCATCGAGTAAAGCCGCGTTGTCCTCCTCAAATGACTCAGTCCATCCAAAAGCGCGCACAGTCGCAAGACCAGACAGAGTCTCGATGAAGTTCGAGTATAGCGGAGACTTGGCTTCGAGATCCAAGACTCGCAGCTGTTTCGAGGTGCGAAGGTAATATTTCTGTAACAGCCAAAGTGCCAACAGTACTGGCGGCATAGTTGCCGAAAATACCTTGGCAGATATACACATCAGCACAGCACCAACAAGTGTCCGCACCAAGGAAAGTGTTAAATCAATAAATGTGTATGGCAATTCTGACTCAATGACAGTCAGATCTTGACTAAATCTGTTGATCGTACTGCCAGTATCGGTCGAGGTGAAGAATGAGAGTGGCGCTGCCAGAACAGTCCCCAAAAGGTTTTCATGCAAGACTTTCGCGGATCTGGGAATCATCTGCACGATAAAGAGCCATACACAATAAATATAGGCCACATATCCGACAATACTGATGATTGCGAAGATTTTGTAGTAATAATTGTTGACTGAGTTACCATGCAAGGACACTGCTGCCGTCCAATAGTTGATTACGAGTTCAACGACCTTGTCAGCGACACTGGCCACTACAACACTGACAAAGAGTGCTGAATTGAATTTCCATCCGAAAGCCTGGAAATAGTAGCCATAGGTAGCAAATTCATTCACAGGAGCTTCACTGACTGATGTGTCAGAATTTTCATTGACAGCTTCAAGGTCTACAGCAGGATTGGTCTTCTCCTGACTTGGCTCAACTGTAATTTCGTCTCCTGTGGGCTGATAATTGTCGAGGAAGCCGATAGATGCAATGCTTTGAAAAGGTCCCTGCTCTGAAATATGTCCTGACGTACTTAGCACAATGACATGATCAGCGTGAACAAGCCTCTGTATCGCATGCGTCACCAAGATTACGGTTGTGCCCAGATCTCGTAGTAGTCCTGTCTTCCCTAGCAGTCTACTGAAGATTGCGGATTCTGTTGTGGCGTCTAGACCACTGAAGACATCATCCAACATAATCATTTGCTCTTTTGCATAGACAGCTCGAGCCAATGCAAGGCGTTGTTTTTGACCTCCAGAAAGAGATATTCCAGCACTACCAACAAGAGTCGCATGCCCACGAGGCATCTCTGCGATGTCATCATCAAAAGCGCAAGCGTGTATGACCTTGTTATACCATTCGCGCTGAAACACAGAGCCACCTAAAATGTTTTCCTGTATGGAGCGGTTTTGAGTCCAAGGAGTCTGATCCACGAAAGCAATTCGTGAACAATTGACATACACAAACCCGCGTGTAGCAGGGACTTCTCCAAGAAGCGCCTTGAGTAGTGTGGATTTACCAGAACCCACGGGACCAATTATGAAAGTCAAAGATGCACGTCTGATCTCAAAATTTAGGTCCTTCAGGGCAGGTTTAAACTGCACATTCCAGGAGAACGACGCATCTTGAGCTCGTAGCATGATAGTGTCAGCAAGACGGTCTGTCGACTTGAAACCGAAATTTATCTGTCTAAGCTCGATGTTATTTTTAGTGATCAAGGAGTCATCCGCAGAATTAACTATAGACTCATCATTGTATCGTTGAAGACGATGATCTTTACGAGAATCAGACTTCAAGAAAGCCTGAATTCTGGTGTAGCATGCAGTCGATGAGTTTAACATCCCGATCGTCTTTACCATACTGTTGATTGGGAAACCCAGAAGTGCTATGAGACTCAATGCCGAATAGGCTGAGGAAGTCTCGAGAGGCCGTCCCGTGGTTGTAGCAATGATCACAAACAGACTGAAAGTCAGAAAGGGTACGAAAGTACTGAAGGCATTAGACAATAGAACTCGGAGCCAGAGCAATTTCCGATATTTGACGGAAAGTTCGACCTCGGCATCCCTCAATGATTGTACAAGTCCACCTAATAAATTGGAGAATCCGAGCATCTTTACAGCTTTCATTTGACTCAACATGCTGGCAGTGACGTCCACTCTGGTTTGTATCCCAGCAATCCAGCTACCTTGAGATCGACGAAGAGCCGTGCCCATGGCCAACGCCAGAGCACTCGAGATGACTGCTACGGTAGCTGGAGCAAGAAATGACAAGCCAAGCGCGCGTTGCATCAAATAGAAACAGATGCAGCATTCCAGCGGCACGGCCCATAATTCGTGAATGGTCGCTATACCTAGACAGATTGCTTCGACATCGTTGGCCATCAACGTGATTGCAGCCGATTCATCAAACGACGTAAGGCTCAATTCGATCGTCTTGGCATATATCTGACTGACTAGAGTGCCTCTGGTAGCAACTACCATCCGATAATTCATATGATAGTACATGCCATTAGACACTGCAAGTCCCAGTAGCACGACTCCAAAGGCAGCTGTTAGTCCCCAACCAACACTGTCTAGCTGGGTCGTGTCGCCCGCAAATTCAACAGTACGACTCAACAGTAGCGGCTGAGAATACCGGAAGCCAATGACGCAGAGCCTCGGGAAGACACCCGATAATAAGAATGGCAGGATACTCCTCAGAGTAGAAAAGAACAAAGCATTTCTGCCTGACTTCTTTGACAACTGCCAATTGCGAATTGCAGTCTTCTTGAGCACGCTGCAGGTCATTTCCTCGTCAATTGGGTACAAATCACTGTTGCGGAAAGTCTTTTTGAAGCCTTCACGCATCAGCTGATTGAGCCACCAGAAGAAACTTCGACTATATATGCCGCTGGTCACTTCTGGAGATACATTGGCATATTGATCCAATAGGATGTCTCTTTTCTCTATGGCTTCGGTCAAAAGTAACAAGAGCTTGACTCCAATTGAAGAAGTTAGCGCGGCTGACAGTGCTGTCGAATACAACCCAGCATGCAACCACAGAGTTCGCGCTCGCACAATATCGAATAGGAGGGAGAAGAAAAGATAAGTGTTGATTACGGAGGACGGCCGAACGCTCCGTATATGCTCAATGTGAGAAAGAAGGCAAAGCCCAATGGCGTCCACGAAAGTGAGAGACACAGCGGGTAGTGTCGCTGAGGACTGTCCTTGGCTGTTGCGAGTCCACAAGATCACGAGAGCAAACCGCATGCAGGCGAATACCACCAAGAACATAAGCTTAATGTCGTGAATCTCACTTTTGCGCACTTTTCGAGTCTGTCCATATAGCCAAGTCACTCTGGCTGGCAGCAGCAGGAGCAGAACTATCGAAGGGACAATTGAAAGGACAAGGTCCTGAAAGTACAAGGTGAAGTCGAATTGACCTGGCGTGACGACTCCATGCTCTTGTAGAGCGCGTGTAGCCAGACTAGAGTTCGTGACGATGACGTTCATGGAATCCCGGAGTTTAGGAAGCGCGTCCATTAGAGTAGCCATACACAACTCGCAAGTCTTTCAAACGTGATGCCTGCAAGCGGACTGTGCTCGTAGAACGATTATGCCAGAGGAGGAGAAAGTTAGATTGGTACCGAAGACACACGTTGGTGCAGAAAGAAGGTTGGCTGGAGACTGTATCGTGACCTCGGAAGTGTCGATGGGTGGAGGTTGGCGATTTAGTGGAGGTGGGAGACTTGGGGCCTCTCACACACAACTTTTGATTGCCAGCGAAAGGAGAAAAATCAAGAGTTCACAATCAACTCAAACCTTTTTGCTGATTGGTCAATTACTCTCCTTACAGGTTTTAAATTTCATCTCCACCAAGCCAATCTTGTACGCCAAATTTCATTTCTAAGCCTATCTTTTGTGCCAAATTTCATAGAAGATTGGTGTATGACATGTGCAAGGATGTATCCTAAACACAATTGCAAGCAACTGCCGGCGATTCCAACACAGTGTCATGTGTTGCACCATGTTCTGTAATCATGATCGGTGACGTTCACCAATATATAGAGAAAGTAGATTCTCCGAGCATAGATAGTGCTACGGACGATTCTTGATGCTGGCTATACATGATATGGAGAAATCTGACCATGCGATCTCCGATTCCAATGAGGTTCCCTCATCACTCCAGGCGGGTACTCAGGATGCTGTATGACAAAATTTAGGCCACGAGATATGCGAGGCTGTGTGATGAGACGTCTTATCAAGCCCTTAGGATAGAATTTATTTCCAGGGATTGGGTGCAATGGGAAGTCATCTGGCAGATGCAGATTGATCGGTTCTGCTCCCTGAAACAGCTCCCATAGGTATAGAAATGACAAGCTTGGTAGTTCTTCGAGCACATGAAAGACGTTTCTCCAGGAACTCCATTGAGGTATACAATAAGTCTCGAGCTTGATTTTTGTCAATCCCGGATGTTTCCTGATGAAATCCTTCAATTGGTCTTCCGTGCCTGCAAAGTTGCAAAATCGCACTTCTGAGAGACACGGAAATCGTAAGCTCAATAGATACTGTGTCAGTGGACATTCGCAATGTCTCTGCTCGTTTTCGATACGCAATTCCAGACTCCTCAACTTTCGGAGCAGTTCAAGCGATTTCAGATCACTGACAGCTTGGTACTGATGCTCTAAAAGGCTTATGTCAACAGATATTGCAATGTGTTCAAGAGATCCCATCAGGTATGTCGTATCTCGCAATGGAATCCTCGGCGAAAGACATTTTAAAAGTATACTGTGCTGAAGGTTACCGTAATGTGAAAGCCTTTCCACTTTAATCAACTTGCTTATTATACCATGGACGACCATTTCAACACTAAGTGTAAAAAACTGTTTTGCCTCGCGCTCCTTACAGAAATAGCAGGGCTGATACGTGCCATGTTTGAGCTTCAGCTGGAAAACTAGATCCACTATCCTGTCAATGTTCTCAAATACCTGTAGTAGTTGTCCCTTTGAATCATGACCAATCATTGCATTACTTCCGCGACAATGATGGACGAGATTTATCTCCAACCTTCCCAAACAACGTCTATTGTGTTTGCGAGTTACAACATCTGCGAGATTTTTCAACCCACCTTCGGACAAATCGATCGTCTGATACTCGAGGTGTTCTTGAAATCTGCTTAGTCGCACAATATTGTCGCTCAATAGACGATTTACATGACGTGATCTTTTCAGATCCTGCATCGTAAGATAGACGGTGAAGTTTTTGAGGACTGAATAATCGGCTAGCAAGAGGCCCCAACATCGGTTGCGACGTAGTTTCTCCATGTATGATGAAGTGTGATACGCAGTGTTGACAAGAACAACGTCAGATACCTGGATCAAGTTTCAATCTTGATTCGAACAAAGCCGTGCTGTTGGTGACATTTTCTACGCTCGCGAAGCCATAAGGACATCAACAGACTTTGAGATTGCGCGCTGATTTGTCTTCTCGATCGCGGTATATGTACATGACTCATGCGTGTTAACGTTATATTGGCTTCAATCTTATTTAGGTGGCTGATGTGGGGGCAAGCCTTTATCCAGATTGACTAGCGATATTCACATGGGTACCATAAGCAGTGTGCAAAAACACTGTAAACCTCAATTTGAGCAGATTCGGATCGGATCCCCTATCATTGATATCTGACATGACCTAGGTAATGCAAATAGGCTCGGAAAGACTACTGTGATTGCTCGTGGTGTCAATGACGTCGCTGGTTACAAAACTACCGCGTGCAGAGTAATTTGTTTGCTACTTGAACTTTCTTTGCAATTTTCGGTGCGTAAACAGTGTGTCAATAGAGCTATGCCGATATCAAAGATCAGAAACACAAATTCATACTTGCGACTTAGTTGGTGAGTGAGTGTATACCACCGGTGCTACAGATATTTTTACTATTCTCAAGGTGCATCTGGTCAGAATGTCAGGGCAGTTAAAGTCGATAATTGGTAAGGCCTTCCCTGATTGACCAATTTTCGAGATGTATCAGCAAGCATCATCTTCACTATCGCAGGCCAGGGAGAGATCAGTAGCCCGTAAAAGCGGCGATCATTGAGTCATAACTACAATACCAGTCGGTTAATTTCGTTCGATCGAACGATAAAACAGATGTAATTCATAGACCTGTAGATAGCTTAATACGAGACCAGACAAGAATCTGACACCTGCTCAGCGAGACAAAATCATAGGTGCACATTATAGTCAAGACCGAAGACAGAAATTGCTGTGAATGAGGTCACATCCTATAGTACAGTGCAGAGGACTGTAAAATTAGCAAAAGCTAGAGGTCCGGCACAAAGAGATCTACCACGCCTTGGATTACCCAAAAAGTCAACAGCTGAGCAAGATTAGCGTCTCTTCGGACATCGCAGAAGCAACAACACCTTACCTTGGAAAGAAATTGAACTCAAAGAAGGGCATTGCTCCATCATGAAAACCGATCACATCCTTTTGTTCCGGTCGGCATCGACAAGCCCTTGAAATTGAGTATACCCTGAACACCAGCAGCTGCCGGGAATTATATTGCAGTGTCATATATTGCTGTATCTTCTACACGTGTTCTAGCGTTTCTAACCCCAATTGCAAATTCTGCTTTCTCAACTGCTGTCAAGTGTGAGTTTATCTTCAAATGTTCGCACCCTTCTATTAGAAATTAGAGGACACCAGCATTACGTGTCTACTGAATATGACGCCAACTTATTATGAATCTATTTCACGCCTACAGCAAATCACTTCATAAACACATCCTATAGCAAATGGTACCAGCCATCTCCATCCTAGCGCGGCCGTACACGTCACACAAGATTCGACAGTAGTCTCTGCGTCAATATCGTTCGACCACTTGTTCATTTGGGAAGCGATTTCTATCTTATAAGGAAGATCTCCGATTATCGCAATATTTGTAACATCATCTTGAAGTGGAAGAACAAACTTTCCGGGAGGTTGGAGACACTACTTTCCGGATATTTATCAAACTCGATGCGACCTCAGTTGTCGTCACAAGACATTTTCTTCACCGACACCTGGCCTTCCAGCCTGGCATCAGGTCCAAGGAATCCTACAAAAGGTCGCCACTAAGACTTTTGTTGGTATGTCCTTGTACATGTAATGTTGTATTCGGTGTAAGGAGTGACATCTCAAGTGATTCGGGGAATTCTACAGATCTTCTCGCCTTACCTCTCTCTAAATCCGACGAAGCGAACTATGCACGACTGGTTCATCAAGAACCAGTACAGCACAATATAAACGTGCTCCGATGGCTGAGGGAGGCAGCAACTGAAGCTTCGCTCTCTGACGCCAAGAAAAATAAGTGACATCACCCGGGACAGCCTTAAGGCTGTTCACGAGATCGAGCACTGAGTCATGTATGATTCTGGAGATAGAAGTTGGCGATTTTATGTTACTAACGAGTACCTGATTCTAGGCTTTCGAGTGGTCAAAGGATATTGGCCGGATGATAACCCGTTGTTGTTGATTAACTATAGATCTATAGTCAGACAGATGGAGAACTATGTGAGAAAGGTGGCAGCAAAGTTTGCATATGGCTAAATCCGTCGGAACTCACATTGATGTATCAATGAATATGAAAGAGTAAGCTTGATTCTATCAATCAGAATTGCAAACAGCAACTCATTGCCGCTTGAAGCCTAATGTTAATTGTGATTGCGGACATGTCTTTCTTCATTGTGCAAAATACGTACAGAACGCCACAGAACAATTACCGGATGTTAGTATGTTTGTAACAAGTTCTGTAAAAACCTCGTATGACTTCTCTCACAAGTCTAGCCATCGTTCGTACTATTTTAATGGCGTTTCGACAAATCTTGTGCATTGTCCTGTCAAACTGATGATCTGTGCTGATGGAGGTAAAATTGGGAGGATCGCACAGAGGTATGGGTCTCACTGCGCAGCTTGTGTGTCGCTGACTGGCCTGTTCAAAGTAGTCCTTAAGCCCCATCTTGTAGAGAATTTGTGAACGACTTGTAAAATACCACAATCATCAGTGCGGACCGGATCTCAGGTATTTAGCATTCAATTGGCACAAAATATGTTGTTGCGAACGTTGTGATCATTGCACAGAATTCCTGGTGCTGCATTTTCCAGTCGATCTGCATCAAAGCCGCTTGAGAACTGAGCAATATGGTGCTACCAGCTGAAAACGAATCACTCGATGCTGAGAATTAGACAGAGAGTCACGAAGATGGTGAAAAAGTGCGCCTTCGACAGATGCAAGCTATTGACTTGTTTGTCGATTTTGACTAAGCTGTCCTCGCCTTGATTGATGTCTTTTAGAGACGCGAGATGGATGACCCTGTCCCATTTCTCGGCCACAGATTTCTCTCAGGAAAGATCGGAAGAGTAGTCATTATCTCCTTATCTCCTTATCACCTTCAATCGAATTGAAGAGTGAGATCAGACGGAAGGGTCCTCAGATCGCACGCGAGGAAGTGAACTTACTAATGCCGTTCAATCGAGCAAAACCAAGACTCGAAAACTCAGCCAATTCTTGGTGGAGAAAGCAGCGGAAATGTCTCAACTTTCGTGGCTGTCGTTCTCACCTGAACCCTAGGAGTACAGTAACTCTCGAAAAGATTAAGCAGTCCGGCTACTTTCAGACAACCCCCTTTCCTGGGCGATGCACGATATGTGTTGATCGACTTCGATACCAAGGTCTTGTACATGTAATTGTTGACGAGGTGGCATATAGGTAAATTTTCGACAAGGCTGTCTGACATACATTCCATAAATCAGCAGCAGGTGCAAGATATACCTTGTGCAGAATATTAATATTTGCTACCAAAATGAGTTGTCGTTTGTCCCTCCTCAGTCGCACAACTGTTATGGCCAAGACAGAATATCGAGCATTCCAACTTGGCGACAATGGTGTTTTCTTCCTAGATCATCTTGCATTCATTGAGAAACCTCTATTGCAGCGATTCCAGGGGGTGGTACGCTGCCTGAAGCAAGCTCTTCATACTGCTTTGGACAGGTCAGTAGTCATAAGCACCGAAAATTTGGAGACCTTGGACAAGCTTGGCGATGTTCCGACTTATCAGGACAACGGCTACAGTTCCGCTGCCGTAATTGACCAGGCTATCAACCTACGCAGCTCGATTAGAGACCTCAAAGACAGACATGAGCCAGAATGGATCTCTTTTTTCATGCTAAACTTACGGGAGTTCTTCCAGATGAGGAGCACATTTGCGTCTAGGTATGTCACATGTATGGCTGCATGAACCAAAATCGAACGAAGATTGACACTACTAGTGTTACCCAGCTCTGGCGTCGTTATGACGATGCAATGATGCAGCTAGTGCCACCTCGAGCGGATTTGGTTTGGCCAAAACCTGATTTTGCGTTTGGATTACACTACGATGTGCGAACTCCGATGTACAGAAAGTTACGTCAGTGGAAAGACAAAAGCATTCCTTCAATAGATGCGTTTGTACGTTCAGGTCTTGCCATGCCATTCCTTATTTTCGAATCTACATCAAACAATGGTTCTCTGAGAACAACGGAGAACCAATTGGCGAATTCTCTAACCAAGACTCATGACATTCTTTGCTCTCTAGATCTGCAGAATGATCTATATGTCCTTGGCATAGTGCAACTTCAATTTATAGTTTATCTCTATATTTCTTTCAGCACACGACAAATAGACGAAGATGGTAAAGCTTACACAGACACTGTAAGTTTCGCTTTCTGTTGGTTGCCATATTACTTATATGAATAGATATATGTGGTAAAAATCGGCAGTTGCATTCTTGATGAGTTTCAGGGATGTCTGAGGTGCCTCAAATTCGTGGAATGGGCGAAGAGCTACGGCCTTGGTGAGTTCAAAGACAAAGTCGAAGCGGCACTGAACCGACCGTAACTTTGATTCCAGCTGAAATGTATGAAGCGCATAACATGCAATACAGTGCTCTGTCTACTATTCACGCCTTTGCCTCTCGTAACAGTATATAATCAACAAGCTTTATTTCGCACACTTGACCACACAAAACTACTCCCACACTTTCGTAGCAAGCTCGATGCCGGTACAGAAGGGCTATCACAACTTGAGACTAAGCAAAGGCACCAGAATATGTCAAATGTGCCAATTCGCTGAGTGTTGTTGCGTATACCAAGTGTTGGTATCACGCCGCCTTATTGGCCACCTAGCGTCCATATATCTTAGGGTCAGGGTCAGGGTTAGGGTTAGGGTTAGGGTTAGGGTTAGGGTTAGGGTTAGGGTTAGGGTTAGGGTTAGGGTTAGGGTTA
>RHGJ01000028.1:132290-165981 GCA_005281535.1 Taphrina confusa | reverse complement strand
GGTTATTGCACTAAGTACTACAAGTTATAGAGCGATGGCTAATCATTTGAGTGTGTTACAGTCTTTTGAAATTGCTTGCGAAGATGGTCAAATTTGGGGTGGGTGAAAACTTCCGTCAGGGTACTGTAGTATACATGTGCTCTCATGCAGCGAATGGCACTGCAAAATTTGATCGAGCTTGGAGACAATCCATGCAGCAGCCTCTTCCTAAATTGCTTACCTCACATGTCACTGTGCACCTGCCAATGCCCAAACTAATGCAATAAAGAATGTTGGTAGAATGATTTATCCGGGAGCAGACCCAGATTTGAGGTTTGAGAAGTGGGCATCAAATTACCCAGCAGTAGCCAATTGTTCCGCCAACTGTTGCTTCCTTTTCGTCAATTTGGCAAAGTGTAGTCCACATGCGTTGCAAAGTGTTCGTGCGCCGTCCGGGCCACGGCGCCACTCTGGAGTGTCCGAAATATTGCACGAGTGACATCGCCCCGGAGGTGCACTTCTAGCTACAGGCGTGTTACTCACGTACTGCGACGCGGCGCTCGGTAAATTATTGGCGACCATGGGATTCACAGACTTGGGAGCAGAGCGTTTTCGATGTTTCATGGCATCCATGTCTGAAAAATTCCAGTGAGCTGCTTGTGGTGTCGCTCTTGGCTGCAAAGTTTGTGGGAGGAGTCCGGGATTATTAGAAAATGCAGCAGAATTGGAGCTGGAAGTGTCTCGAGATGACTCGTTGAAGGAACTCGGTAGCTTGAACGCGGGCAAGCTGCCCGTGCCATTATTAGACGGTCCAATTTGATCATCTCGCCAAGTCTGTAACACACTGAGTATAGCACGAGCTTGTTCAACAGCTTCATCCAAGGAATGTTTTTTAACGGTCTGGAGTTCAACGGCCGAGTTGCGGTGCTTCTCACTTGGCTCCTGTGCAGAGCTAGTAACAGCTTGAGCAGCAAAATTGAAAAGCTTAGCTGACCAATCTTCGATCCTTTGCATGTCGGCGCGAAAGGACTTGTCTGAACTAGACTGATTCGCCGTCGTCTCATCATTGAGCCTCTGAGGCTCGGGTGGTTGAAAAGCGCTATATTTGTCATGATAGAAATCGTCGAGAGCTCGAACCTCTGAAGTCCTGTAGCGTACATCGGCTTGTGGAGAGGATAAATTGCTTGGTGTGTTCAGAATGCTCCGCTTGTCTTCTATTTGTGCGCTCCTATCCGCCTGATATGATTTGCGTGATGAAATTGAACTTCCGAAAGATGTCAGCCGATGACTGCTGGGGTCTGAAGGTTGTAATCTAGGTTCTTCAAAGAATTCTGGATTCTTTGAGAATGCATCAAAAGTGTTCGGACGATAATTTTGAGGCACAGACCTCTGTAGTGGAGGACGGTTCGAGTCCAGCCCGCTAGTCAAGCTCATGAGAGACGGAAGGTACTGCGCACTAGAGCTTGACGTATTATTGGAAGACGATGATTGATCTGCCGCGGCACTATGCACAAGCGAAGGAATGTGCGAAGAAGACAGATCATGAGAGTTGTGTAGTTCTTGCGTCATCATGCGACGTTTACTCATGACAGGACTGTTCGTTGCAGCAGCAGCAGCGAGCACATCGAGTGTCTGATGACCTCGATTGGAGGTTTCGTGACTTTGAATGGCATCCCATTGTCGTTTCTGTTGTCCTTGCGGCGTCATGGCGATGAATTGCAGGTTTAAACCTTTGGGTCTATAGGACTTTTACTCTCGATGTCTATGATTACCTGTTTTCGTCTTGGATTTTGTTGAAAATGTTGAGTGCGACGCAGAGAAATGATGTGGTATTCGATATGACGAGTCCGCACTACCGATGCAGATATCTCCGGGTAGCACCTAAATCGAATAGTTAGGTGCGTAAGAAGAAGAATAAATATATCGTCGCGCCGTACTGAAAGAGGTCGAGTCAGGAAAAAAGAGAGGCGAGGTGGGAAAGACCAGGTCGAAAAGGGGGTGTTTCCTTGTAGCACTTCATGTCTGGCCGACCTCAAAGCCGGCGCGCTGGATGGGCTGTAAGTTGTGTATGCGTGTGTGTGTGTTTTGGTGGAGGAGTCGAGGAAAGAACGATCGAAAGGCCAAGCTCTCTGTGTGATTGGTCAAGGACTGGTGGGAGAAGAAGTCAGAGGATGTCAAGAGACAGAGAGCAGGAAACTCTGACGCTAGCTGCGTGGAACCTGTGGCGTGCCAATCAGATGAGTCAGATTGGAGCCGATCCGTCTGTTCTCAATGGTAAATTTCCTACGTCAAGGGTTCTCATCGACTTCAGCGTGACTTGATGTCCAAGGACAACTCTGTGGTCTAGCGTACACGCCACCAGATCGATCGATCGATCGTCACCTCTTTTCACACATCTAAACGAACGAGTACTCGGACATCTTCCGACACTTACCGTAGTTCCCAACTCCATAGTCAGACTCAAATTCCTGTCAGATCTACTACGGAATCCTGCTTATCATGTCTCTTTGTTCTTGACGGAAGCTCCTGGTCAATTGAGTGTTAGGGGCACTAACAGATTGCGCTACTCATGTCTTCCCGTTAGCGTCATGATCACACCTACGAGCACTCAATCTCGAGTGGGTGATCATTTCAAGCATAGCGAATCTTGATTATCAATGAGATCCTCCCTGAGAAAGAAGCCGAATGATCGTACCTCATTATGAACCTCAGTTGTGGAATGTGGACCAATCTAGATCGAGAGACTTGATACGCTCGTAAGATTCATCTCTCATTAGAAGATCGAGTATTGCGTTCGCGCCAGATTAGATCTGTGTCAAGCCGGAATTTGGTTGAGAAGCCATTCTTTTTACGAGCTCCTGAGATCTCGGGCTCCTGCTTCTGGGGCAAACTGGAAATAGATACGATCCCAACCCACTTTGTGGTTCCTGTTAATCAATTCATCAAGATTGACACTTGGCTCAGGTTGTTCCCCATCTTAAATCTACCCAACTTCAAGGAGCAATCGTATCACGATTATCTCGTCTAGATGAACCATACTGTGATCTCTTGCCTATAATCTTCTCGATAGAAAGTTTAAGGAACAATGTAACCATATGCATCCTTACCCTGCTCTCACTGAGCTCACTTTCAAGTACTATGCTCGCCTTGACTATGGATTGTCACATGGGAGTACAAGCTGATAATCAAAATCTATCATTGCAGTGGCAAATGTGCTGTCAAGAGTGTAGTGATCATTACATAAAACCCTCGTTGCAAGCTGGCAATCAGCAAATTGTCGTCCTGTGATTGTACTTGATCTACAAGCGAGACAGATGTCAAGAGCCACATCTCCAGATTGGTGGCACACGACGTGGGACATCTGCTTTAGAATTTGCCATCAATACGAGACGCCCAATTTAATTGAGCGACATGCACGTATAGTGTCCTACGTACTCAAACACTAGTGCCAATCAGGTTGTCAAGTCGTTCGCATTGTTTCAACTCCTGTGCTATGTCAGAAAGTTCATTCTATTTTTTCGATCGTTTATAGATGAATCCAATTTAGAATTATACGGAACCCCTCAAGAATGACCACTAGACATGGATACATATGCGGGATGCCCGTATGTATCCAGCAACTCGGAACAAAGCGAATCGATCGAAAGCGGTCGTTCGCGGGCTTCGGACCATACCAAAAACGAGTTTTGGGAACGCGAAAAGTCCACCAGATGCAAGTTCCGTGTAGCCGTCCTCGATCACAATTGCACAAGTGCCAGATTATTTTGTGATGTCATTGGCGGACCACTTTTCCTCATCCTCAATCTTTTCGCGATGGGACTTATCTCATGTCGCGACACCTGCCAAAATACCTACCTAGCCTCTAGGTCCCCGTGCCGAGTCTCCAAATAAAAATCAGCCAATATCTACGCCTCCGTCTTTATAATTATCTCGATCGTGGTAGATTTTCTGATATGCCGTGTGAATACAAGTGCTACACATCACTCTCTCTAATATGCATGCTCGACGAAGCTCTTCTGCAACATCGCAAGCAGAATCTCATTCTCTTCCTCGGTGCCGACCGTCACTCGAAGGCAGCCTTCGCAACCATGCTCGTGACCGCGAAAACGAACGACCACCCCGCGCTTTTGCGCCATATCCTCGTATACCTTGTAAGCCAAATCGTTGCTGATCTTGCCATCGGAAGTTTGAATCTGAGCCATTATAAAATTGGCCTCGACTCCACCGATGATAGATTTCACCTGCTTAAATGCCAATAACGAATCTGCCAATTCTTGTCGGGCAGCGTTCAGACGTGCGACATGATTGCGCATGGTACCCAGTCCAGCCTCAGACAGTGCTTTGATCGCTAAATCACTTGTTGGAGTGGAGATGTTATAGGGCGCCTTGAGTGAGTTCATGATGCGAGCGATTGTCGGAGACGTGAAGGCAGCTCCCAGCCGTATGGCAGCCAAGCCGAACGCCTTGGACAGAGTTTGTAGCACTATTAGATTCGGGTATGAATTTGCCCATGTGCATACGGACGATCCATCAATCGAGAAGTCTATATACGCCTCGTCCACAACCACAATACCGTTCCAACCCGAGTCCAGTACTGCTTTGATGTGTTTTTGATCTACCAACTTGGATGTCGGATTACCCGGAGAGCACAGGAAGAGTACTTTTATGCTCTTATCGGCCTCGAGTGTTTGCAGAATTTTAGGAATACGTGGTTGGAATTCATCATTCTCGTCCAGTTGAACTTTGACAACATCCACATCATTGATTGTTGCGGACACACTGTACATGCCATATGTCGGTGGAGTAATAAGGATTTTATCTTGTGCTGGGCGGCAGAACACCCTCAAGACACAGTCTATGGCCTCATCAGAGCCGACACCGATAAAGATGTTCTCGGGAGTAAGGTTTCCACCACGTAAACGGCACAGCAGTGCCTTTACTTCTGCTTGATTGGGATCAGGATAACGATTGAGAGCCTGCGTATCGAGGTAGTCACTCCCTAGTGAAGGTCCGTATGCATTTTCGTTTGCATCCAAGAAGATGAATCCTGGCCCATTGTAATCATCGCGTGCACATCTATATGGGAGTAATTTTAGGATATTCGGGCGCACCAACTGATCCAGTGAGAATGTCATTGTTATGCCGATTCGAGCACGAATGAACAGAGGACCTTGAAAGTGCTTGTGCTTGATGCACTCGAGGTTATAAGAGCACAGAGCAAATGCATGCAGTTCGTGGAGAAGCCACCGTCAATATTGAGTTTGTCGTGATGAGTCATTCAGGGCTCCTCTCATATCATTTGGCTACTGCATGGTGAGTCACAACGCATAAAGATGCCACATACACACAGAGATTCAAAGCCGCTCAGGGTGCACAGAGAAGCTGATGTCGAAACTATCTGAGTAGTTTGTACAAGCGAGATTCGAGCACTTTCGTGTGTCATATAACACTATTTGTTCTTGGTAAATTACCTCTATAGCTAGAGAACAACCGGATCGTGCTCAGATACCTGTGGAGCCGAAGCCGCCAGCGCCTCGAACCGATTCCTCCAAATTGTCTGTTTGCTGTACGGGAGGAGTGTACACTCTCTCCAGAACAAGCTGCGCTATCCTGTCCCCAACATTGACCGCGAAAGGCTCCGTTCCCTGGTTGAACAGCAGAACACGTACTTCTCCACGGTAGTCGCTGTCGACGACTCCAGCTCCTGTCTGAATTCCATTCTTGACAGCTAGTCCCGATCTGGGCGCCACTCGAGCATAACAATCTTCTGGAACAGCAATTGACAAGCCAGTACAGACGAGTGCCCTACCACCAGCAGGTATTTCTATAGCGGTAGAAGCATACATGTCATAGCCAGCTGCATGTGTTGAACCACGAGTTGGCAACTTTGCCGTCTCTGTCAAGGTTTTGACCTTAAGGAATGGTATTGTGTTTGGTATCTGTTTCGCGACTTCACCCGCATCGCCTGTAAGGCCACGGAGGCTGAGATCATACACCACTTCCTCAACTTTCTTCACATCATACTTGATGGAATCATACCGTCGTCTGAGGGAATCGTTCTTGAGATTCAGAATTTGGAAAGCCGAGAACAAGTCCTTGATGAAACTCGAAATCTCCAATGGGCGTCTGTAATTTCCATTCGTGACGGAAGTGACAGCCAGCCTTGACAATTCATTGATCAAGGTGACTAAGGAGTGCAGATATTCTTCGATTGTCAGATGAAAGACATCCTTGTCACCCACATTGACTTCTACACCGAGAACTCTTGCAACATCTTCAAGACTGAGCAGCGTCCCTGACGATCCCGTTCCACCATTGAGCAAGTCGCAACCCAACCAATGAGCATAAATCGCGGTATAGGATGCATTTTGTAGCTGATTGTTGAAAAGGTTATTGAACTTATAGTATGGCATCTGTGATGCGAGTCCAGCTAGTTTTGCTATTTTCGACTTTTGTTCCTCAAATTGTGGTCGACACCCATCGAGGGTCTCCGAGATTTTGCTTGAAGCCGCAGAGTGAACCTGTGCCAGGCTAAAAGTCATTTCTCTGTTGATTCGGTCCAGCTCATTGGTCACTTCGCGAATACTGTCCCTGAACGCAGAGTCACGATCAATGCTTTCTTGCAGACGTAAAAATATGGCTGGGTCAATGATAGACTTGCTCTCCATTTCTGCCATGGTGCTGTCTTGCATCTTCCTTCTCTTAAACTCTGGCTCGTAGGTCATATGTATGGATTGTAGCTATAAAATGACACGAGCCACAAGAAACGCGTTGATTAAAGAATGCTTCGAGGCATACCCGATTCAGAAATGCATGTCAATTACGACCAGAACGAAGTTGATCAGTGCTGATCAAATCCTGGGGCAATATCACCATTACCGTACTGAAGGTCATTGCAGCTCAACTCAGACAAGGACTACAGGTAAAGGTGATACTTGCGTGTGAAATTTGAGGGATTAGATTATACGTATATTTCTAAAGTACAGGGTGCTGAAACGATGAAGTCGAAGATCTCGATGAGTGTGCAGCGTCAAGTGTTGAGACTATGCTACTCAGATACTGAGGAACCGAGTCGACATGCATTGAAACGTATGCTCGCCATCTCTAATTATGTGCGCGAGACTCGAAATGATTCGCAGGATGTACAATATACATTGTGGGCAACGCCCAAAAGGTCGTGAGCCCTTCACAGATCTGTCAAGTCACGACAAATCTTTGCGATAGCCAACGCCTTTTCTTCCTCGAGTCTTCCACATACCACTTGACAACCTACACGAAAGCCTTGAAGACCAATATGTCGGTGGTTGTCCGAGAGTTCTTCAGCAAGGACTGCACCAGCGGGGAAATTAACCACACTGTAATCAAGCATATTGAAGAGCCCCGTGTAGCCCACTTCGGGACCCTTTACAGCATACTCCTCCTTTGTCAGGAATGCAAAGGTGTTCGTGGGACAAATAATGGCGTCGAGTTTGGACCTACGCCACAGCTCAAGATAGCGATTTCTCAAGTTCCGTGCTTTAACGTTGACTTCCCAGAGTTCTGGAACTGACAGCAGAAACTTGTCGTCTACAAAACCAGGAAGAATCAGAGGCTCGCCTGTTTGCATGACGTTTGTAGCAATGTCCGCTCCGCCATCCATAAGACATGTAGATGCTAGAACCTGTGCAATTTCTTGGTGCAGTTGAGACAGCTCTTCGGACTCCCATTGCACGATTGTCGCCCCAGCTGCTTGCAAATTATCAGATAGGGTTCCCAGAATTCGGTAGAAAGATGGATGAGCAGGGAAATCCCCGTGATCAAGCATTAAACCGATAGTCAGATTCTCAGCTGCCACATAAGCAGGCATCCAGGGTAATGGCAGGACCTCGTGATCCACTTCCCATGGTTTCGTATTCAGAGTATTTGCCATAAAGTATTCACAAGACTCTATGCTGCTTGCCATTGGTCTAGCTGATGAGTTCAACACGCGAGAGACATATATCTCAACTTACCCTGCAACGGAGGTGACCATGGGATTGCCATCGTTACTATTAACGACGTCTTTGTAGGAAACCCGTCCATGGGATGGCTTGAGTCCGTATAATTCACAAGCGGCAGCCGGATTACGAATGGAGCCTCCAGTGTCGGTTCCAATTCCGATGATCGAACCTCGACATGCTATTAGAGCAGCTTCACCTCCAGTACTCCCGCTGGGGATGATTCGTAGATTTACAGGATTCAGTGTCCTGCCGAATAGATTGTTGATGGTATCTGCAGTCATAACTGTTTGTGGTACATTGGTCTTACAATACACCACACCTCCTTGGTTAACGATGAGGTCCACAATAGTGGAGTTTCGTGTCGCAGGTTTATTAGCCCTGCCAACATATCCGATACTGGAATCTTGACCTATGACTTGGAATTGATCCTTGAGCGACACAGGAATGCCATGCCATGGACCTCTGCTTTCGCCTGCATCTAATGTCTGCGCATCTCGAATTGCTTCGAAAAAGAAAATTTCAGTGAGACAATTTGTCCTATTCAACTCAGTAATGATCAAAACAGTCATTCACACCATACAGCTGGTGCGCTATCGCAGCTCGTTTGCAGAAAGCTGTGACAACTTGCACAGCAGAGAACTTCTTGTTGTTGATGAGTTTCCATAGAACGGGGACTGAGGTGATAGCAGTGATCATCAGCTCATCGGAAGTAAGCAGTTTGATCTGCTCGATGAGTACTCGGACATCAGTTATACTCGTGTGACGCAAATGTGTTGTCCGTTGCGAAATTCGCCATTCCTCGGGGATTTGTCCATGTTGTACGAGTCGCTTTGCAGCGGCGATATCTTGCCAATCGCTTGCAAGCGGAGTCATGCCAGAGCGGCCAAGGATAAGTCCGTCTGTGTAGGTTGTTATGTAGGTAGCTAGGCAGCGTCGTGTAGCAGTGCAGGCCTCGCGTTGCAGGCGGTCGCTTATCTCCATGTTGTAATGGAATGATCGGCAGAGGTTCGGAAGCAGAAGAAAATTGTTTGTTCTGACGCGCACAAGATGCGCGCTTCGGGATTGTCTCTTTGGCAGGAGCTTATCTCTGTGGCTGGCAACTACTCAATCAAGCAACTCTTCCCGTTGTCAGGGTGGCGTTATCTTTACATTTGCATGTGATTTACCTTGCCCTGCATTGACCTTCTTATAGCTATGGCTAGGTACTTATATAAACAGGATACCCCTTCAGGATAGGTTCCTCAAGTTCACCCAATGGAAGCAAGCATGATGCATCGCGCGCGTCTCATTATGAGTTGATGGCGCAAACAAAGTTACCCCAATGATCATA
The DNA here is from genome assembly GCA_005281535.1 of Taphrina confusa. Classification (NCBI taxonomy): domain Eukaryota; kingdom Fungi; phylum Ascomycota; class Taphrinomycetes; order Taphrinales; family Taphrinaceae; genus Taphrina; species Taphrina confusa. Next base: position 156,693 of record RHGJ01000028.1, on the reverse strand, counting down.
CATGAAGCTGGGCAAGAAGTACAGATGGACAAGTAATGTGTAGGTGCAGAACGCCGTACACTAGTATCTGCCTCGGATTGTGCCAATGATGAAAATGTGCCGTGGAATTCCTCTTCCTTGAGATTAAAGATGTCTCGAACAGCAACCAGTTAGCTGTACAGGTACGTCAAGTCGGATCGAGCGGCGTTTAGTTAGTCGTTGTCTGGTGTCCTCATGAAAACTATGCATCATCAAAGCCGACGCAGTCGCTGTGAGACGGGAACAGTCCAGTCTCTTGTCATGTGGTGATATCCTTGACTTTTGTAGGTGCATGAGGTAGCACAACACCAAGAAGGAACATTCAGTCGGTGTCTTCGTCATCTGATGTTAATATTTCCAGATCGTCTATGAACTCTTCTTCCATCTTGAGCCGAGCCTCTTCCTTCATCTCCAAATATGTCGCCCAGCTCAGGACAGCGAAGCCGACAGAGATCAAGATGCCGCCCACTATTGCCGCTGCAGACAGTGCTTCGCCGGTAATGTGCGTATCCACGATGGCGACCACGAAAATGCTAAGCAAGCACGCGACACTTGACAGGACAGGACTGGTGAGGGAGATCATTGCTAACAGGCAGCTGGAATAGATGAAGTTCGAAGCCACAGAGAAGAACAAAGCTAGAGCAGCCCGACGCGGAGGGAACTGAAAGGTTTCCCAACCCAAGATGTGCAGGATGGGCAGTGGAATCCACATTACAGACAGTGTGAAACATCCGAGACCCGTTGCCATTGCGTTCGCGAAGACGATAGACCTCTTGGGGTCATACTGATCAGGTGGACAGCCATACTTCTTGTATAGAACTTCGTAGAGGCCATACAGAACAGCTCCAAACGCGATGATGAGGTTACCAAGAGCTCGTCGTCCGCCATCACTCGTATCAGCATCATTGGAGGCTCGATCCCCGTAGGCTATAACAAGTACTCCTATAATTGACAGAATAACCGCCAAGACCTTATCAATCCTTAATTTTTCATGCAGTATAGGAATTGAGAATGCATAGGCGAAAAATGCTGAAGAATTGTAGATTGCGGACAGGTCTGCTGCGGTGGTCAAATTGACAGCAACATACCACGTCCCACCAGCGATTGTGAGACAAATGCCACAGAGAACGATAATGGTGAGCATGTATAGCACAGGATTCCACTTGGCTTGTGCGCTTGCGGCAATAACCCTGGCTGTGCCCAGGCAGTCTTTGATCATCCTTCTCGTCACAACAGAAGATTTGACGCTACTTCCAGCGCGAAATCTTAGCCAACACCACATACCTACACCGTTGAGCCACCAACTACTGTGTGTAACATAAAGCATAAAGTATGGTTTTTCGTAGTGCAGCTTGGCTTGTATATATTGAGCAAGCTCTGTCTGCACGGTAAAGCAAATCAAGGAGATCGGAAGCGCAATACCAATGGCGTAAATGTAGGCGTTCTTAGATGTCTCCACAGCTGACTTCGTAGTGTTCATTGACCTCAGCGTAGTTCTAGATTGATTGGCATGGCGGCGAAGTGTCTGATGATGATCGTCTCTTAAGCTTTCATCCTCATTAGTTACATCCTGATCCAGGCTCGATCGTTGGACAGCATTCGGTGGCGGGTGTCTGTCTTGAGTTGCAAGGTCTTGGGGAAGCAAAGCAGCTCGACTACTAACTCTTTGTCTCTCAGCTACAAACTGGTTTTGCATCGAGTCATCAGTCTTGACTGTTTGCATTGTAAGAACGACTGAACACTATCTGAACATGACGTCCCGATACTGCGAGATAGAGCTCATTTGAGCTGCTGTAGATGGGAATTGAAGCCAGGTAGAGACGAACCTCACACAGGCCTGATAGACATGAAGGTTCGTGTTTTGTTACACCGCGAACAGGACTTACGGTATCGCATGCAATAATATCGGGCAAGGACAACTTCGCATGAGATGAGGCTTCGGGAACGTTTACGCAGTTGACCCTCACGTGAGCCGGATCAGACCATGCGCGCGATTGACGTTGCCGGAGTGCACACGCATTACAGTCCACTCACAACAGGTGGACAACTGCTATTGAAGTGACCAGATACCTTGTGCGTGCTCTACAATGTCAAGCTAATAAAGTATAATTCTTGTCCTCGTCAAGTTTACATACGCGCTAGCGCACATGCTAAGTTGAAACCGATTTTACCTTCACCAGGGGTTTCGTTCGCTCAATGACATTCGAGGACTTTCTTGCGCCTGAGTTGCCCGGTCTCACATACGAATCTCATTCGGAACAGTCTCACAGTCCTAGATCGGCCCACGACACTAGTCTGTTGTATGAGGCTGAGTGGTTGAACTGGGATCACAAGAACGATGAGAGCTATCTAGGCATCGATCCAATCGTGACCACGGGTCAAGACGACTTTTTCAATGCACAAATGATCTGTGGTGATGCTTTGTCAACTTCGAATCCTGAACACTTTGACGGCGTCAGTTACACATTGGATGGCGATGCCACAAAAGTTGTGACACCATACATGCTTGACAAAAATCATGGGGAGCTTGCGGACTGCCCTTCTATAGTGCAGCCAAAGGATACTACAGTACAAGGTACAAAACGGAAACTGTCAGGGTGCTCTGATGACAGTGCAACTGATGCTCGCAGTCGCGCATCCAGCAGTGTCAATTACATCGTCGAGGATGCAAGGACGGATGATACGACGAATATGCAACGCACGACAGTGATCTCTCGACGTCCACCAAAGGTGTCCCATAATGTCATCGAGAAACGATATCGTTCCAATCTGAATGAGAAGATCAATGTCCTGCGAGATGCTGTACCCGCCATGAAAGCTGAGGCGGAAAATGCCGGCGCGAAACATCCCAAGGGCAGGATAATACAAGCAGCAACAGACTACATCAAAGATATTGAGGCAAAGTGCGCACGTCTGCAGGAGGACAATAATCGACTGCTAGCCAAATTACATGGTGAACCACGAGCTAAAAGTGGCGGGAAACTGGCCAAAGTAGTTGTGGGTGGTCTTGCCACGATGATGTGTGTTTCCAGTCCTCTTGAAGCTGCTCCCGGCTCGACACACGCTAAGAGAGCTCTCGAACAAGGAGACTTTCTTCCAAGAAGCCTGTCTGAAAGCATTGTACAAAACAGCGTAGTGGTATTCAAGATGTTGCTCTTGATTGCAGCCGTCATATATATTTTCAATCCCGACCTCTTCACTTCCACAGCATCTCTATCGAGGGAGAGGCATAACGAGAAATACTCTCAGACTGCTTTAGATGACTCAATGCAAGAAGATCTACAGGAGAATCGAGAGGCTATGCATGATAATGTTTCAGCTATGCTAGGGATGCCTCGTGATCGTCCAGGTTTGTTTAAGCGCATTCTACAAGGATGCTTCGTACTCTTCTTTGAGATTATCATCGGTCAAAGTGGTTGGAATGTCTTGATCAATCGTGGCCTGGATTATGCGTTAACCAGACAAAATGCCTGTAGCATGCTAATCGAGACTCAATTGTTGGGTGCTGACAAGAGCATCAATCAAGCCAAGCTTTTCCTATCTGCCATTCAATCGCTAGGCTATAGGATGCCAAAGGAGATGCGCGCACTCCATTTCGCTATGGTTTGTCACGGCTACGCTCCTGTGCGCGTCGTTCAATGGTGCGTGGCCTTATTCTGGTCGACTCCGGATACTGGCCATACGGTGTTACAACTACCTCTCGAACAATTGCTTTCCGCTAGAGTGTTGGAAGCTATGTGGGCTTGGACTACGGGTATTGACGACCCTTTGATCGCAAATGTACGTAATGACGAGACAATCAATACACCACTCAAGCAGTTATCATCGATACATGCTGCCTTGCTACAGAATCAATTACTGCGACAATGGCTTCGTGGCTCAGAAACAACTACAATCTTGACCGAAGGCATGACAACACTATTGGAGTATTGTCCCTCAGACTCAAAGATCTTGAGGAACTCCTTGTATCTGAAAAACATGATTGAGCCAAACGACTGGCTGGAACGAGCCATGCTTGAGTCGATTGGCAAGACGAGTCAGCTCGAGGCGACGTCCCGTCATGAAGTAGCGATGCAGTTGCGTTGCTGCGTTCTTCTGAATCTCTTGGACAAGAATCCTCAGGATGAAGAAGTGAGTGATGTCCTACAGATGGCAGAAGTAGAGACTAGCTCGCTCTTACCAGGACATTCCAGTAGGATCGTCGCGAATTGCATTGCCAAACACAGATTGGACGATGATGAGGGCATTAGCGACGCGTTGCGGAGAATCTTTGCAAAGATTGGTTGCTCATCGCGCATGGAATTACATGCGCAGTAGACGAAAGAGTGCTTGATACTTGTTCATCTGGCAATGGCAAACGGGCGTGCTGAGTTGGATGAAAGGCGATTGTCTGGTATATACTTGTTGAGCAGATTCTCAGCGCAGAAATCGATCAAAGATCCAATCCCAAACTGCTTTGCCGTCGTCGAGAATGACGTCTCCGTGACAAGGAATCAGGTTGACAAATTCCCATTCGCTGACGCGCTTGGCCGACGTTCGCATTTGAGCTTCGTCGCGTTTGCCAATGTACCACAGAAATCTGCGTGACCATACTGAATCGCGGCGGAGCACGTTCATGAGACTGGTCAGACCACCGGGAGTGATTCCACCGTATTGTTCTTTAGCGGGCAGATTGAAGACTAGATCCGCCTCTATGATTGTGCCGGAACGACGATGCAGGACGACTAGACTAGAATGATCATCAGCGGGGCAAGGGAAAGTGGTACAAGTGTGAGAGATGATCACTTACTCTTTCCCCACGAATCCGGAAAAGTAACAGAGATCGAGTTCTTGAGAGAGGTCGTACTTGTGCAAGACTAGAGTAGGTTCTGTTTGAGGTGTGAATAGAGTATCCCACACCACGTCTTGCTCTCGGGTCTTTTGATCGTGACCTTGAACGCCAATGACTTTTGCTTCGGGAAAGACTTTACACCAGTCTGCTATATTCAACCAATGAGCGAGGTCTGGTGCGATAAACAACTTGACGCGACCGCCGAGGACGTTCTTGACGTATTCTAGTGGTGTCTTGTCCTCTTTTATGGAGATTGGTGAGATGATGATTAATTGTCCGTCATCGAGCACGAGAATGGTGCTTCTATTGCCGATCTTCAAGAGGCCAAATCTACTGAATGGGCGGGACAATATATGTACATTTGGCAAGACTTGACGAATGATTGTCCGCGTCATCCCAATCTATCATTGGAGATGACGAGCCATCTATGTCCGTAAGTTGAACATATATTCTATAGATGCAACTGATGGACTTAGGACCTACTGAAGCTGATCGGAGCATTTCCCGGAGCCGCGGAATCACATGTAGAAGCTCGGCCTGAAAACAAGCGTTCTGGATGTGTGTGGCGCGGGCACTGGCAGAGGCACGCAATCTCCTTCAACGTCGAGATTGCGGTCGCCAACGTAACAGAAACCGGACGAGCATGAAACGCAAGTTCTATTCTTTGCAAAAGACCTTGCGAAGGATTGTCAAGTAAACTTCATCACCATTTACCGTCGGTGCTTTTCAAAGATGGCTTCCGCGACGACGATTTACGACTTCAAGGTAAGTCGTCGTTTCGATCATATAGGTAGTCGACTAATAGCTCTGTCCAGCCAGAATTCAAGAAATCGACATATGATTTCAGTCAGCTCAAGGGCAAGGTCATCCTGATTGTCAACACGGCGTCACAATGCGGTTTTACACCACAATTCGAGGGCTTGGAGCAGACATATCAAAAGTACAAGGATCGAGGTCTCGCTGTCATCGGATTCCCATGTAATCAATTTGGAAGTCAGGATCCAGACTCGAATGAAAACATCACTTCATTCTGTCAAGTCAACTGTACGTGACCCGAGTGCACTTCGTCAAGTGCGCCGCAATGCGAAAAAAGGAGAATTGTACTGATTCTGGAATGTAGATGGAGTCTCTTTCCCAGTGATGAACAAGATTGATGTGAATGGAGACAATGTCGATCCAGTCTACAAGTTCTTAAAGGACTCAAAGAGCGGCATGTTTGGCTTGTCAAACAGGATCCTGTGGAACTTTGAAAAGTTCTTGGTAAACAAGAACGGAGACGTTGTCAACAGGTATCGATCGCTCACGAAACCGGAATCACTACATGCCGAGATTGAGAAGCTATTGGCACAGTGAGTCAGTTGACTACCTAGCACTACTCTTGAAGAGTAAATTTTGTGATTTTTATTGTGGAGGGGTCAGTGTAGGAATATAGAGGTACACAAGAATGACAAGGAGTGCAAGGAGTGAGACTTCTATCAATCTCTGGGTGTCTGTTTGATTCTAATTTGATGGTACTCGCGACAAGACTTGACCATGAGTATTGTTGATCTGGTGAGGCAGCATCGACAAGAAGGTGAGACTTGTCTAGGCTGGGCCTATCGAGGGTGATGGTCCACCAGATTCGATTGTCACTTTGTGCACCTGCCTAAAGCGACGAATGAAGTGTAAACAGATGATGGGAGCGCGTGATTGATCAGAGTCTTTCAACACAAAATTGGAAGCGGGAGGAGCAGAGAGGCGGTTTTGTACGATGATTGGTAGCTGCTCAGAGGTGACTCCACCCACGTCTTTCATTCCGTAAAGTGAAGGCTCATCAAGCAATGACTTTCTCTCTCTTTCTGTCTCTCTCTCACTCTCACTCTTCCGTCTCATGCTCTCAGACTTGCCTTGTGCCTCCCCTTCCGGCAGCGTCTCCCGTCCTTCCTTTTCCCCCCATCTCGTCCTTACAAGAACACATCTCTTTCTACCACTCTCTTTATTAAAGCATAAGCCCTCAAACTTATCTCTCCAAACAATCCTCAAGCGCTTCGGCAAACTCTCAACTCAAGCGCAATCCCTTCAGTAATCTAGTCCCTCTCGTCTGTCTAGGGATAGTCAAAAGTTGTCTGCGCTGTTGCAGCACGAGCAGGCATAAAACACATTGACCCGTGCCCGTACCAGAACCGTCAAGTATATCATCCTCTGCAAGACCAATTCAAACTCTCTGTCAAAAGACAATCAATTGTCAAAGTGAAAGGAAAATCCACCATGCCCTCTGCCGCCGCTGCATCAAAGAGTCCCAACCTTCTCTCCTCACAGTTCCTCCCTCAACAAGTCTCTAAACCCGCTCCACGCTCGATGAGAAAAGGCATCACGACTCAACTCGTCTACGTCCCCCTCTCGCCGCGCTTACAGGCGCTCGCCTCGCCCGGTCCCTGTACACCCTTTTCATTAGAGGAAGTCAACGGGTCAAACGACTACATTTCACATGCCAGAACCAGTATCGGCAACATCGATTCGTCATCCTCTGCGATGAATAATAGTTCGCCGTTGCAGGATAAATTGGATGCCGCCTTCACTCGTCATCGAGCAGGTGTCGGGGAGAGAAGAACGTATAGTAGTGTCTTGGCCACGCAGAGATGATGGCGTCATGACCTTTTTGTGTGGTGGGGAATGGTTGTGAGTTGTATAAATGTAGGGTCGAAAGGATTGCATAGCGTTGCGCAGGGATATGTAATGATGAATTTTTGGGACTACATGAAAAGACTTGATGATTGTTCATGGCCATAAAGTACTATGTAGGTACACGTGTATGTCCTTGTGCGGTGCCGATCAATGTATCGATTTGTAGTGCTTTAGCGACCGGAAAGCATATGAGTGTCATCACTAGCACAACTATACACATGTTTGGTCTCGTGCATCGCGAGTGGTTTGCAAATCGTCTGAGCGAATTGGTTCCGAAGGGATTGATGAGAAGATCAAATTAGCGCGAGATTATATTTTAGAGTTGCGTGGTGCATGACTCGACTCGATGCCTTGCGATGAATTATTGGTGATTGTGTAGGGATCTTGATATCCATAAGTAACGGGACTCTGGTGCGCTGCATTGTAGGGACGGATCGGTCCAATTTGTCGCGTGTAGTGTTTTGGAAACGAAGGATGACGGTCCTATTTCTCAGTCAATAATCAGGAAACATGGCGCATTGAATTACTTGCAGGAAATGGAAGAGGACGATTCATGCAGAAGTACTAGTCGTCATGTACTCATCCGATGGAAATGTATACTCGTATCATATAGTTTAGTATGATTGAAATGGGGCAGTGTGTGGAGTAACATGAGACACATTTGTGGGGCCACTCTCGACACTCCCGAGGTCTTTGTACCTACTGTATCTACACAACCTATATTCACATTATATAATGCCGGATCTCTTTACCCCCAATCCATCCTTCTAATCTTCTCTCCACCGTCTGCTTGTTTTGCGGCAATGGCACTTGGGACTTTGATGCCACAACAGTCTGCCCATGTATTGTGAATGTGTTCCACCCCATCCTCGCCAAGGGCCGGAGGAGGAGAGATGCCGTCCGCGGCCTTGATCAGGGATCCGAAGAGGAAGTGCTGCATGATGGGAACTTTCGAGAGGACTTCGGCCTTGTACATCTTGATCATGCCGCCATTGATCTTTTCCCACGACTTTGCGGAGGAGATGTCGTCGAGCATGGGACTGTGCCAGCGGAGACTGGCAGTCTTTATGGAGTTGATGAAATGGATGCAGGCGAGGTACATGTATTCCTTGCCATACATCTCCAACAAATCTGGTTCGTGGATGGATTTGGGCCGCAAGTGTCGATGTCCTACCAATTGACCGGCTCCAAACAGGAACGGCAGAAAATGGTAATCGTCCAGTCCCCACACACCGTGCGAACCTGCCGGTTCCAGCCAATATGTGCTTTGAACCGCTCGCATGACGGCGATGTACTGCCATAATATCTTGAGCACTATCGCTCGACCATCACTTGCCGTAAACTTGCCGAGCTTCTTGAGACATAGTAAGTAGCATAAGAAATTGAGCTCGTGCCCGGAGCCATAGTCAATCCGCGTTCTATTGCCAAAGGATTCCGTCAAGTATCCTCCCAACTCAACTTTTGATCCTTCCGGAAGACCCAGTCCCTTGTGGAGCTCATACGCACTCTGCATGACGTCGTCATAGAACTCTCTAAACGCCGGGTTGCCGAAGCGAGAGAGATTATTGTCCACGGCGGGGTGAACACTGAGTTTCTGCTGGATTGCTTCCAATATATGCACTACTTCTGTAGTCGTATCTGACACAGTGCATTCTGTGCTGTTTGGACAGCCTAAGATCGAAGTATTGAGCTCTTCTATGAATTCGAGCAGATCTGTATATGCATCTGATTTCTGAAAGATGTCTAGATCAGCTTGTGTGAGGATCCGTCTACGAGGTATCTCGTAAGTCATTGCTTGGGCGTCCTACTGATCACGAATTGATTTTTGATTAGCTCTAAGCTTGATGGAATGATTGTCTTGTCTTGTCTATCTATCCTCTATACTTGATTGCTTGAATACACGACACAAGTAGTTTATAAGGCATACACATCAAAGTACGCATACATGAGTATGGATGGCGTAGTTTGAACAAGGCATGGGTAACGATCAATACTTTTGCCGATGTAGGCCCGCTTGACTTCTCGGGTTTTTGTGCTGCGATCAGGATCACCTCTTCTCCTGCCCAAGCACATGATCAAGCTCAATAGCAGCCTCTCATGCATACATTGCTCACAATCCCTGTTCAGCACAATCAAACACAAGTACAGCAGTACAGGGATACATTGAAATTAGCAAGGTATGCAGGTCATGTAGTCCGCAAGTGTCAACATTGTCACGAGTTGAACGAAGGCACAAGGATAAATGTCCAGACTGCCCAATATCAATTTGCCACGAAGACGAATTCAAAGATAGTGCATCTGTGTATAGGTATGTTTCAGGCATGGTAACTATATCGGTGGCAGAAGAGAACAAACAGTCAATTACCGATGTAATCTATTCGGTATTAAGCGGGGGGTCTGTTCATAGCTTGTGCGCGTGCTCACAGGTTATACGTGAACCAATTTGTTGAATGTAGTCTACTCCTCGCCCTATATTAGCCACTAAAGAGTACGTGAACTCGTAGTGATCCGTACTTCTAGTAGTTCGTGAACTTGACATGGACGAAAGGAACGTGATGATCAGCTGAGTGCGAGCTTGTAAGTGATGATACCTAGCGGTGTTGGTGGCTAATGCATGACGGATCGTAAGAGGTGAATTGAACGGGTGTGGCAAGTTGCGGGTAGAGTGTTTAGGGTAGCAATTCCCTCTTCAGGAATTCATGCATCAAAGACACCTGGCAATTGAGCCGGCGTCCTGTTACCGACTCCTGCCATACCTGTGTCCGCGTTCGTCAGTTGGGCACTACTAATACTCCTTGTCACGCCCAACACTTCTTCTGTACTCTCATCCAGGGAATTGCAGCATTTCAAGGATGAAGTATTCTCTACCTCTGTTGTTTGCTTCGACAGTACGTCAATCATAATCTGCAACTATTCAAGAATTGAGCTAACATAGATCAGGCAATCGCGAGCGATGTTCTCACCCTCAACAAAGCTAGTTTTGACCAGCTCCTGATTGACAAACCACTGGCCCTTGTAGAATTCTTTGCTCCTTGGGTACACCGCTCTTTATCCATACGTCCTGCAATGGTCTAATGTCAATAGTGCGGACACTGCAAAAATCTCGCTCCTGAGTACGAATTGGCTGCAACCGAGCTCAAGAACAAGGAGGATATCGCAATCGCCAAGGTCGACTGTACCGAAGAAGTGGATCTATGTGCAGCTGAAGGAGTCCAGGGATATCCTACATTAAACCTGTACCGTGGAAAGGGAAATGTTGCACCATACAGCGGAGCACGAAAAGCAGACGCAATCGTGTCGTACATGACCAAGCAATCTCTGCCGGCCGTGTCGGATCTGACTGCAGAGACCTTCGAAGCCTTTTCAAAATCAGACAAAGTTGTTGCCGTTAGTTTCGTGGACAAGGATGACACGACCTCATCCACAATTTTCTCAGAGGTCGCCAACTTACTTCGTGATGACTTTTTGTTCGGTACCGTAGCCGACGCCGCTCTCGCCAAGCTGCAAGGTGTGGTCGCCCCTGCTCTCGTAGTCTACAAGACATTCGACGACGGCAAAGATGTATTTGATGGCAAATTCGATGTTGAGAAGATCAAGGAATTCGTCAAATCCGCGTCGATTCCTCTCCTTGGAGAAATCGGACCGGACACTTACCAGAGCTACATGTCTTCGGGTCTACCACTCGGTTACCTCTTTGTTGAGAAGGACGAGGACAAGGAAGAGCTTAGTGCATTTGTCTCCAAATTGGCCGCTGAGTACAAGGGCAAAATTAACTTTGCGACTATCGATGCCAAGGCCTTCGGTGGACACGCTGAGAACCTCAATCTAAAACAGACTTGGCCAGCATTTGCTATTCAGGATACCGTTAAACAGACAAAGTTTCCTTACCCGCAAGAGGATGCCATCACTGAAAAGGGTCTCAAGAAATTCCTGGCTGACTTTGCTTCTGGCAAAGTCAAGCCATCAGTCAAATCAGAGCCAATTCCAGAGTCTCAGCCAGATGCTGTCATCACAGTCGTGCGAGACAGTTACGACGAAATCATTCTCGACGATGACAAGGATGTTCTCATCGAATTCTATGCTCCTTGGTGTGGTCACTGCAAGAATTTGGCTCCTAATTACGGTATTCTTGCGCAGTCATACTCTGGTTCCAAGGACAAGTTGGTGATCGCCAAGATTGACGCCACTGCGAACGATGTGCCGGACCAGATTCAGGGCTTCCCAACTATCAAGATGTACGCTGCTGGCAAGAAGGATACTCCAGTTGAGTATACTGGGGACAGATCCATCGAGTCGCTCGCAGAGTTCATCAAGGCGGAGGGTACCCACAAGGTCGAGGCCGCAAAGGACGATGTTGTGATGGAGGATGCTACCGAGACGCTCGGAGTCGCTGCTGCAGCCGCCTCTAAGATTGTTGAATTGGCAAAGGATGCCGTTAGTGAAGGAGATGATGTTGCTGCCAAGGATGAATTGTGAAAAGTCTAAACACAGACTCGTTAGCATCTACGCTGAAGATAAAAGAACTAGACATTGTGTCAGTGCAATGTTGCACAATATGAAGGAATTTTACCATCTATCTACTTTGAGCTGTGATTTGCAGCGCCTTATAGTGCATTATTTTGTTGACTTTTGTCTTTGTTCTCCACAAAAATCGAATACGTTTTCTGGGGAAAGCCGCGGATCTGCCGAAGTAACATTGGCATGTGTCAACACTTAGAAGCTTGCTCGGCATAAAATATGCCTTACACCGACGACGCCCGGCAATCTCGAGAATGATGCGTCGTATAGAGTCGTGAAAGACAGTACTATCGACAGACAAGGGTTGGATGGAGAAGATATTGGCGACTTCGTCGGGTCGTTATAAAGTGTTGAAATTGGTACAGTACATTTCGAGATTAATCTTGCTGTTGGGACACCATGAACGAATTTCCTTGGGCGTCAAGTATCGCGAGAGCCTGATTGCGTTGGTGGGTCAGTGTTCCCTCCAACGCCGCATTCTTCAGTTGGGAAATTTGTATAAACCATTAAAAGGACTCTTGACCACTAAATCCCTCGATTGGACGACGGTAGGGGGGTTATTGACGGCGGTGGTGGAGGATACGTCGGAAGACGTGTTTACATTGACGCAATTGAGGTGGTTACCGCATCGATTCGCGCATTGGGCGGTATTTGCGGATAGAGCGTGGTTGATTAGTTTATTGATTGATTTACAAGTCTGGAGCACGGAAAAACAGGCATTGATGAGACGAAAGGCATTGTATCGATCGATTGACCAGAGACCGAAAGTCGAGCTGGTGACGAGGGGTAAGCAGGCTTCGTTGAGGGAGGAAGAGTGGTGGTTGGATTTGGATGGGTTGAAGACCATGTGCGATGCCGGACAAGCCTGGTGCGACGTCTTTGAAGTGCAAGTCTTTGATGGATTCGTCGTCGGATGCGCACTCACCAGCTCTGTGCTCGGCCTGTACAAGTTTGTGGCCAAACCTTAGTCTCCTCAGGCTCTTCAGATTTTCTTTTCAGCTGTACATATTTTCAAGGTCAAAAACATTTGACCTAGCACAAACACAATTATCGGATTGATATGTCTCATCACAATGCGATCGCTATGCCAAGATTATATATACGTTTCCTTGCGCTTTAGTGCAGCAAAAGTTATGCTGTTACTTTGATAATCTCCTTGGCGCTCCTCACTCTTTCCACAGGGTCGATTGGGACAATGACTTCTCCGCGCTTGATTCTCTCGACAAGGTAACCTCGCTTCTCTGGCATCGAGTAGAACTCGACATCCTTCCGTCTAGTGGGCAATGCATCCTTGACTGGTCTCTTCATTGATTCAGGTTTCAAGAGCTGTCTGAGCGATAACTTGTTTCTGTACGTGCAGACGATCGAGCCTCCAAGCTCTTCAATCCTCTTGATTGCCTCTGCAGATGCTTTCGTTACATCAATGTCGATTTTCGTCTTGAACCGTTCTTTTCCTCTTGACAACAATTTTACACCATCTTTGATGCCGTGCAAAGCTCTCGAGTTGAGCAAGTGCCGCATGGTGATTGGCTTTGTCGGGTCTATCCGACCTTGATTGATCCAGTCTTGGATGCGATCCAGATTCAAAGGGCTCAACTTTTCCTCACCACTGTTTGTAAATCCGACTTTGGGAAACAGTCGAGAGATGGGCGTTTGACCTCCTTCGAATCCTCGTGGGGCGCCGTTGCCAGAACGAGCTTTTTGGCCTTTGTGACCACGACCTGCAGTCTTTCCTTTCCCACTCCCCGGACCTCGCCCTAGTCTCTTGACGTTTTTACGAAGTGCAGCAGGGTTGTCGTGTAATGATGCTAGAATGTCTGTGTGTATCGATCTTGTCATTGTCGTGGAGAAGACATTCTGGCAACAGAGCTTGCTCGAGCGAAGTGCCTTGAGCATTGCGTGAATGTGTTCTGATGCTGCGATGGTGCTCAGCTGTGTACCTGTACGAACTGTATTCATGCACAATGTCCGTGCAGTCGATGCAGGTATACTATCATAGTATATCAAGTCTGTTTAAACACTCAAGATTGTGTCTGGTTTATCGTTTGTAGTGTTGATAAAATACGAGATATGACGCGGGACGAGTTGCCATTTCGAGCGAAACAGTTCGTGCGTGCGTTGCGTTGCGCGCTTGTTTGTGAAAGCGAACTGAGCCAGCTACAGCTACGGTACCGTACGGTAGAGCTTGTCGTTGTGCCGAAGGCGTGTTAGAAATAGAGTAGAAGAGCGCTCCAGGATCTTTGCTTCCGCCCTCCATTCCTTCCGGCATAACATCAAATTTTAAACATTTTGCAGTGAGGATTGTGCCATCGGAATAAGTACTGTAAAGTCACGTAAACAACACGGATTAAACCGAGCGGATCATCTATCCTCTAGCCAATACAGTCAATCACAATAACAAACACGCGAGCACACCAATCATACATTTGCAGAGATGGGGGCCAATTTGTCAAAGACGATGCACAAGTTGTTTGGGAATAAAGAAATGCGAATTCTGATGCTGGGGCTTGATGCCGCAGGAAAGACAAGTAAGTGTGATCCCTATTGTGGTCGCCAGTGTGATGCCACGGTTCCGACAGTGATCAGCGACGTGTCACTGACTCCTTGTAGCCATCCTGTATAAACTCAAATTGAATCAATCAGTCACGACGATACCCACCGTTGGTTTCAATGTCGAGACTGTCACGTATAAAAACGTCAAATTCAACGTCTGGGACGTAGGTGGACAGGACAAAATTCGACCACTGTGGAGACACTATTACACGGGTACACAGGGTTTGATCTTCGTCATTGATAGTGCCGACAGAGCCAGGATAGACGAAGCTCGTCAAGAGTTACAACGCATCATCTCTGACCGAGAGATGAAAGAAGCTCTGTTGCTCGTGTTCGCCAACAAGCAGGACGTGGAGGGTTGCATGACACCAAATGAGGTGCAGGAGAAGTTACAGCTCACAAGAATTGCTGGTGGTGTGAGGCAATGGTCCGTCAAGCCGAGTTGTGCAACGACCGGAGACGGTCTTTTTGAGGGCCTGGCTTGGCTCAGTAACAACTGTAAAGTGCCCATCAAGGGATGATCTTCTCGACGACTACCACCCACTCCCTTCTCGCACGGACCAGCGCTCTATACGTGATGTTTCTACATGGCACGGAGATGCAGCTCGATTGCATCTGTCCATCTAGCAATGCACAGGACCTTTTACCTCAGGAAATCCTTCTTTCTCCCCCTCTATGCGATCTCTCTTTCCGCTGTACATTAAAGAACAACACTTTTTAGAACAGATAGCCAGTGGCTAATTGATTGAAATAATACTAATCCATAATAAAAAAATGCTTTTGCCATCGCTAATCATGCTGTCCATTCTATTGAATTTTAAGTGAAAGAAGGGAACAATTCACATGGCCAAGACATCGGCATAGTGTTCCCTGGCGCGGTCACGGAGGACGTCGACCATGACTTCGGGACACTCTCCAACGAGTAATCCAGGAGTACCAGCGACACGACTGAACGGTGCCACGACAGAGTAAGGAGGGAGGACGGTGTCGTCTTCCAGTATACTTCCCTCTTTAATGATGCACATGTTTCCCACGACGCATCGATCGCCAATGTGGACGTACGAGGCGATACTCGCTGCGGAAACGGTCGAGTGGGCGCCTACGTGGACGTAATCCCCAATTTTAAGAGGGTACCATTTGTCTCTGTCGATTCCCTTTTCCTTCATCGTCTCTGTCGTGGCAGTAGAGGCAGTAGTAGGAGTAGTGGCAGTAGTAGAGGTTATGGTGGGAGGATTGCGGTGGGGAGGGACGAGAGAGGCATGATGCGAGACGCGACAATATCGACCTAGAATCACCGCCGCCGACGCTCCACCACGACATAAATCTCCTCTAATCGTCACGTTTCCCTCCAAGATTGTCTTTCCTCCCAACACGATCGATTGAGTGTTGATTAAATTCAAGCCCCTCCTGGAGATGTGGTTTCCGGATTCCGTCAGGATGTATTCCTTTGTGCGCGTCGTCATCGTGATTCCTCCTCACAATGAATCTCTGTAAACAGAAACACCTCTCTGCCTGTTATATCATCACGAAATCATTAATGGTAGACTCGAATTGCGCTATACCATTATTCCAATAATGTTACAAGGAAAAAGGTCAAACCAATCTCACGAGTACGGTAGAAACGCCAGGATAGTGGAGTAGTGCCGTGGCGGAATCTCAAGGCGTCGGGATCTCGTCACTAGTGTTCACCGCCCGTCCATCACAAGGTTCATATCACACACAACAAGCAAAATCAGACAACAAGACAGCTTGATTTAGTCGTTAAAAAGTCATTAATTGTTATATAAGTTCGTCATCTAATGCGGCGAGTATCCATTTCCCCCCAAATAAATATGACCGGAAAATACAGTGTATCGAATGCTTAGATGGCCCATTTGCAAAAAACAGTGCAGTCTCGTCCATTTCCATGACCACTGCCGTAAGTTTCATCTTCATCAATAGCCAGCTCACCAAACACTCTTCTTGATGATGAATGTGAAAGTGTGAGAGGAACGTCGGCTCCTTTAGCTGACCTTTGGTGCCACGCATCTCTCACTCTCCAACTTTGCCTGGTTCGCTCGCCTCAATTCGTCCTTGCAAGAGGCTAGTCCGGAACAAGCGTGTTGTTCCAGCAATCTGTGTTTGGCGCAGTACTGTCCCGAGCACAGGGAGCAGTTTAGGTTGCGCAGCGCCGGAACGGAACAGTCTCCCTGTTGACATCTCTTCTTCAAAGCGCCGCCTGGCATGCGATGCGTCACATGTATCGTGTCGTCTGCTGAAAGTCCATCAAAGTCTTCCGCAGTCGATAACAGACGACCCCGAGAGGAAAGGGAGAGGGAGTCAATGTCGATGTGAGTCATACGAGCAATCTGAGCCGGGAGGTTGGTGAGATCTGTAGTGTTGAGGACTGAGGTGGCGGTCGACTTGATGAAGAGCTGCATGGTCTGACTAGGTAGAGGACTGTTGACGAGAGGTGAGGTTGTGTGTGTGCAGACTTGATTTGTGTATAAAATGAATGGGTAGTGTGATGAATGATGTAGTAGGTGAATGTGAGATGGGGGACAAGGCAAGGCAGACAGGATAGAAAGGGGGAGGCGGGTGAGTGAGCGAGTAAGTGAGTGGAGGATCAAGTTTGAGATTGAGGAATTGGGCCGCGTAAGCTTTCTTTCCTTCCTTCCTTCCTTCCTTCGCCTTCACTCACTTCCAGCAGAGAGACACCCAGATTCCGTTCGTCCTCTCACGCTTCAGCTCACCTTCCCTTTCATGGATGCACGTGCTAAATCATTGCCCGTTTCTGCTCGTTTCCATCTTCAGCCACTCGGCACATACCGTATCATCTCCAATAAACCAAATGGATAGCAATTGGCATGGTATAGCTACAGGGTGAGGCCATCTCATTACTACAAGCATCATAAAGGCCAATCGCAGCTCCTGGCTAGCAAGTGCGCGTACTCCTCCAAAAACTTCTGATCTTCCTCATCATAGCCGTCCATCTCTTCACAGTCGAGATCAATGACACCCACCACTGTGCCATCCACTTCTATAGGTACCACAATCTCGCTACCTTGCATCAGTCTCTGGAAACGTCTCTCTACCAGGCCATCAGGTTGTCTTACGAATTGGTCTGGGAATCACAAGCGATATGATTCGCATATTCATGAACGTTCTTGACGAGCTGTGTCTTGTTTGTCTTGGCGGCAGTTCCGCAGACGCCTTTCCCAATGACGATCGTCTCACAGGCTACTTTTCCATGAAAGGGTCCGAGTATCAGTCTGTTCCGGTCGAGATGATCAGAGACGTAGAAGCCCGCCCAGTTGACACTCGATGATGGTGACGGCAACGATTTCAGACCGTGCCACAAGAGGGATGCGGCATTGGCCAAGTTACACACCCAGTTTCTCTGATTTTCGAATAAAGACTCGCTTTCCTGTATGATTTGTGTATAGACTTCCGCCTTTGTGGTCACCTTGTCAAAATTTGACGAGTCTGCATGAACCTTGTCATTGTCAAGGCGCGTGTTGTGCTGTCAACGATGCTATACGTACCATTATCGGTATCAGAACAGGATCAAGGCACGAAACACAATGCGAAGAACCAGAAAAGAGTGATTCTGATAGCTGCAGCTGGTAACATCATAGTTGATTCCAGAAATTCTGGTGGACTCTCACAGGCGTTGGAACCTCCGAGTCCAGCAGCACGTGTCGACACAGTCGTTCGGAGTGTGAGTTTGGAACCTTAATTCCGAGATGGACCTTTCGTCATTGGCGTCACACAAACAGGGAAGTCTCTCTGCATCTGCACAGACGACAAAAAGAAGGTACAACAAATCCTACACGTCAAAACAACAACATCTCGGTACAGATATATATTTGAGTTACAAGTACATCGATCATGGGTCTGTGGAATTTAATCACCTTGCCTTTTCGGACGACAATCAGGACTGCTCTATTGGTGACGTCGACCGTCTTCTTCTTCATCAGGTTATCATGGACAATCACCACGCTCACTCCACTGTTTTCATACATTGCGTACGTCTCATTCACGAGCTTCATCTTGGTTTCTGCACTTGAACCAGAGATTCCAAAGACAATCAAGAGTTTCCTCCCTTTCGAAGCGACTTCATTCATCTTGTGCGCGGCCATGTCTACCGTGCTCGAAGTGCCGCACTACATTATCCCACTCAAGATTGCCGGGATGCTGTACGTCAAGCTGTGGGGAGTCTTCCGGTACTGGCTAGGATGGTCATTCATGCTCATTGACGTCCTCAACATTTTCGCCGCCGTTTATTTTTACGCCGAAAACATTCGTGCCGCGGAATCCATCGCTCGACAATCGAGCACGTCGTCCGATTCCGCCAGGTTCAGTCTGACATCACTCATCACTCGCTCACTGACTCCATTCTACAGTCCTGCCCGACCGGACGAATTGATTATTTACAAGTCGGTCAGTATTTACAGGGCAAAAGACATGCTCGACGAATCCATTCGCTCGATGGAGTTGAGTGATCAAGGTCTCGTCGACATTTACAGTTATGGCTCGAGTACCGCTCCCAAACCAGTCGTCTTGTACCTCCATGGCGGTCGCTGGTCCAAAGGCAGTAAAGAACTCCCGACCCCTCTCGTGCCCATCTTGGCGGAACGAGGGTTCCTCGCCGTCTCTCTCAATTACCGATTGGCTCCTCAGTACCCTCAACCAGCCGGCCTCCAAGACGTGCACTTGGCACTACAATGGATCAGGGATAATATTGCCGCATACGGTGGAGACGCATCCTTCATCCTCCTCGCCGGCGACTCTGCCGGTGGTCACCTCGCTCACCTCGCGGCATTGCAAAGTGGTGGTGACAAAGTAGACGTTCAAGGCTCCATTTTATTGTTTCCCGCCTTGCAAGTCATGAATGAATTCGGTACGGATCCGCAGGAACGACGAAACTTTGTCAATCACGTCTGTGCCGGCAACGAGCAAGAGGCGGCAAAGTTGGGATTGGTCAGGTACCTCGATGCCAATACCGTCGCACCTCCCACACTCGCTTTCCATGGACTGTCCGATTCACTCATCTCTTCCCACGCAACATCCGAATTTCAGAAGCGAGCAAAGGCAGTCGGCGCCATATTCGAGCTCGTCACGTTACCACTCACCGATCATCTCTATACAATGTTCAACAGTCCCAAAGCAATCGCGACCAGTGAATTTTGTGCCGATTGGGCCATGAAACTATACGACAGTCGAAAGAAGATTCAATAAGGCATATAAAGCACATTGTTTCTACAGCTGTCCCGAACATCTCGTCAAGTTCTGCTATGTTCTGAACTTGTAACGGGATTCTCCTATTGACAACAAGACTATATGGAATCAACTGGCACCTATCGATTTGACCATGTTTTCATCAAATCCCGCTCAAAAATTTCTCCAAAGTCATCTAGATCGCCATGCTTCAACATCAGTCTGCTGTCTGGGAGTCCTTGGAGGTAGAGGCAAAGACAAAAAGAGGCCGAGCCAATCAGGTTCTGATCTGCCTCTACTTGGAAGTGGACTAGGTTTTGATATTGGCTCAAGCATGTCTGTACTGGCCAATATCAGTTGCGTAAAAGCAGTTCTTGATATCAAGCTTACATAGCTCGAACTTCTCCAGATCTATCAAGTCAGAGCGAGTGCTGCCTTTCAGCTGTAAGTATGACTGCGCACGAGTCATTGAACCATGACTTGTACAGTATGTATGGCTCGAACAATTGCAATATAGTGCCTTTTGCTCTGCTACCGCATACATCTCAGAAATATGCCACAGGAACGTAGCAAGGGAAGGTACAACAGCTCGCTTGTGCAAAGCTTCGCTTTGCAATGACTGGTAGTCAATCTTTGCATTCACGTAGCTGTTGAGTTCATCCCAGGCATGCATTTGTTCCTCATCTAAGCAGTGCTTGAGGTCAAACGAGTTCAGGCAAAGCGCTCTTCGTAAACCTACTAAAATGCAGAGCATCGAATTTATGTCGAAAAGATCTCTGAGCTTGTGAGCCACAGTAAGTAGCAAACGGAACTGGACTTCTTTAGACTCTGTTGTGGTACTCACAGCAATTTGAGCATAGACCCAGCATTCCAGCATCGCATCACGCTTCAATATATTGTCAAGTGCTCGTGGGTAGTTTGGACGACTATAACGCGCAGTATCAGTGCTTAAGAGCCAATAACGGACTGACTCCGGCTCCAGGACGTTGCGAACGAGCACAAGACTTATAGCAGCAAGGTAATCTGCCAACTTTGCAGTTGTTGTTAATTCCAAGATGAAGGCTGATCTTGGCATTGGTTTGGACATTTCTCGACTCAGCTGTGCTAAATGAACCTCCAGAGACTGCGATCGAGACCCTGCAAGAGCTGCTGATTCTCGCTTGAGTTCATGTTCATGTTCAGAGCCACTACTCGGCGAGCAGAATTTGGTTGCTATGCCGTCAAGTATGTCTGCCTGTTTGCCGAAGCCGTCTCGTCTGACTTCTTCCGTAAAGATATTCAACATGTCGAGCAGTGCATCTCGACTACATAAATCTTGTGCTCGTATGTGCAACCAAGAGGTCAGGACTTCCAAAGCTTGCAGAGCTACAGACATTTGACCTGTATCGTGCGCTCCCCAAAAGTGCTTGGAGATGGCTCGAAAGAACACAAGACTTGACATAACATAACGATGATTATGTATCAGAACATCCATGAAACGACGATCTAGTCATGTCAAGCGAGGACTAAGAAGTGAGAGCTACAACGAACCAGTGATTATGCTCGCGGGCTTTGTGAACTCCGTCAAAAGCATTTCTAAAGTGCCACCAAGTACGACAGTTGATGTGCTGAGCCGCTCATATACAAGCACGTCTCTATTATCTTCATTTCGGATGTGCAAGATTTGACGTTGTTCGTGTACATTTGCATGAACCGTTCGCATCTTTTGCGATTCGTCCGTTGATTTGGCAAAAGACGAAGCAGAGACTGATTTCGCTGCAGTGTCGAGTTTGCTACCTTTCTTGAACATCTTCTTCAAGGAAGCTAGCGTAGGGGCACGCAAGCTCGAGGTTGAATCGGAGTCTGAGTCAAACATAGACACCTCCGAGACATATGAGCGGGATAGGAGAGGTCTACCCAGATCTGAAGCATCGGACTTGGTCTGCCTCTTCAGCTGAGTCTTGAATAGCTGCGGTCGAAGTGACTTGGATCCTGTTGGACCAGAGGCAGCACTAGTTGCCACTGTTGAACATGTATATGGTGCCCTTAACATGCTGCTGGAGCTGTCATTCAGTCCTTCGCTAGGGCGACGGACAATGTTGAGGTCGTGAATCTGCCAGTGAGCACATGTTGAAGCTGTGGCATTCCGAGGAGTCGAGCTACTGATTGACGGCGTTGTTCGCGGGATACTCTCCCACTGATAAGAGTCCTTGGGCGTCCCTGGGCTCTGCTGAGTGTCGTACACGAAAGGATCTTCTCTGGGCGAGAATAAATGTGAAGCCGATGATGGTAATGTTGTGGCACATATACTGCTTGATGAATGTATCGATTCCGAACTCAGGCCACGAAACTACATGATATAGCTCAGCCATATCCAATGAACAAGTACGCTTACATTCTTGGCATCTGGTGACGGAAGAGTGCACAGGTCTACCTTGTGCGAAGGACTTCTGTTTGGCATTACAGCTCTATCATGCAGAAGATCAGAGTCTGACACCGTGCCATGGACTGGACGCTTCTGAACCGACAGTGAGGGAATAATTGTCTGCACAAATGAGCAAAAGACTTGTAAACATGAGCTGTCACTCTCACAGGCATCAAAGTCACCATATTTCCCTGACTTTCCTTAGGTAGAGTCTCAAAAGTGGCGGGCAGCAGTGGCCACGCCAATGCCGGTATCTCTGCCTCGTCCGATGAACAGTCTCCAAGCTCAAGTCGGACATCTTCCGGCAATATCGATGATGGCGGTGCCACTGGTGCGTGATTGAGAGTGAAATACATTTCGGGATATGATGCAGTCTCATATGTCACGAATGTACGCTCATCACAGACTTTACTGCATGTACAAAAGTCAAGGTTTGTGTTCCGAGGACATGACGATGGAGAGCCTGGAAATTGGGACTGTGCGTCTGAGTCTGCTGATCACGAGTCGTTGATGTTCTTGAGGTCGAATCCTCCAGAGCTTCCAAGGTTCCCAAGGTTGATCAAGTATGGATGATGTGATCTTGGGCGGTCTAGCTTTATTGATCTGCTCTCGCATATGGCCACGGGAATGCGTGATTGGTCAAGTATCACTTGAGCAGCACAGAGGGAGTCTCTCCATAGCTCCTAACCTGCATACTTGCCATTAGCAGCTGTAGCTGATGTTGTTGCAGTTGATGCCCAGTCCCAGCTCACAGCACACGAACAAACATTTTCACCACCAAAGAAAAAGAGTTGAAGGTGAGGTATGCTTCAGTAGCAGTAATAGCTAGAATCTTGTACTATGAATAAATCACCTTCTATAACAAGGCTATAGCACAAAAGTACACCATATCCATGATACCCTGCTAATGTCATACTGACACGATTCTGCTCTAGTACTGTTAAAACGTGAATCGTATCGTATATGCCGATCAACGGATCAAACGGACTTTCAATTCCAGCACTCAATCTCCGTACAGAAAGAGTAATGAATGATCGACATTTGTATATCCTGACCTGACATCAAATCGACTTGAGGACGACTCTGATCGACTATGATTGACCACTTCAGGGTTGCGTTATTGGTCAGACGACCGATCATCCATGCAGGAGGAGTACGGTGAGCTCGCGATCAAGCAGCTCAAAGTGTGGGGAAAGAATTTGACATGTGATTTCTATTCGAGTGGAGAGTATGTGCCGAAGCAGATTCCGAAATGACGCGGCCAACCGAACCAGATTCCGAAAAGCTCACTTTGGTAACGGAACCTTTGGGAGGTGGCCAACAACCTTGGAAACACGCAAACCCACCCTGTTCTGGCATGTGCCCCGGCATATCTTAGAACTCCGGGTTATTTTCGGAACCATCCTTGAACCTCATGACAGAAAGCATGCAAATCACGGGTTTCGATGGAATACATACTGTAATGCACGTTCAGTTGTCTATGTTTCGTATTAATATGCTGCCATGTGATGACTATATAATCGTGTAGCCTCACTAATGAGAAGGAGGAGAATGTGATCGTGATGCTAACAAGGAAGAGACTTTGATGCCTTTGTGATGATGGAAAAAAATAAATGCCTGCGCTTCCGACATTTCCCGGCCATAAATTTTTACATGTGTGTTTGCCATATGTGATTCGCTCCTGCAACGTAAAATCGAGGGACCAGCCCTGATGATCCTTCTTATATATATGTGTTGTCCTGATAGATGTATGAGATTGTGATGTGCATCATTTTAGCATGCACCTAGAGCAAAGGCGAGTTCATCGCCCAGACGGCTCATCTCGACTTTATGCAGGTGCTTGTTGAGCTGGCTGAGATCGAGTGGTTGACTCAGACCGTCTTGTTGCTTGGAAAATGGGTACTCGCTCAGAGAGTTGTATGCGACCGAAGTAGGAGTGTTGAAGGTTGCAGGCTCAGGGCGGCTTGCCACGGGAATATTGATCGGAGGACTTCTGCTCATAATCGTAGCTGGCTAGTAGTTGTTGGGCCGAGTGTGATTTGGTGTACTCGAGTGAGGACGAGACAATTCTTTGTGTAGAGGTGAGAGATGAGAGATGGGAGAGAGACTGAATATATGGGGTATCAAGTAAAAAGGGGAACGGACCTGAGTCAACGCCGCCTCTTATGGGATCCACGGCTGGGTGGAGGTGGATCGTGTCCATCAATTGTCGGTCC
>RHGJ01000028.1:0-132003 GCA_005281535.1 Taphrina confusa | reverse complement strand
GGGGGGGGTTTCAAGCCAGAATTGGAAAAATGTTTTTCCCACCGCCTGGAGAATCCACTTGGGGCATTGACCGGGAGGACAAGAGAAGCGCCGGAGCGGAAGCAAAAGCCTTTGGGTTGCACTCCAGGGCTCTCTCGATCAGCCACCCAGATGCTGTCAGCTGAGATCATCCAAACCCCTCCTCCTCCTTCGAGTCTCGGCAGCACTTTAGCGCTTGATGGCAGCAATCTCCGTCGTCCTCTACTGGACGGAATCCTTCCCATGGCGTTCTCTCCCGAACTATCTGCGGTCGATGTGCATCTGGCACCAGCTATTGCGACCTTTCGTACGAGCACTAATACTGGTATTACCAGTACCGTGTACGCTGGAATACGGGGATAGATCCACATTTTACCTGCGGCTGAAGTCGATGACACATGATTGATGTGTGCCAACACTTGGCTCAGAGTCATTTGATGTAAGCTGGAGTTGTTCTGAAACTCATCATACCTTAGCTATAGTCGTCTATAGCACAAACACGGGCGCCTATTTAGACGCTACTGTCACTTATTGCCATCATGGTCACACTTTAGGCTATTCTGGCATTATCGTTCGATTTGTCCTTCAAGGTCAACTCGTGATTGATTTTGACATGCACAGTCCTGAAGATCATTGTGCGTGTACACTCTAGCAAAACGGAATTCAAATGTGTCAAGTGCCCCACGAAAGACCACAAAGTCATAATCATTCTGTTGACCTTTGTTATCGCGAACGCCTCCATCGTTCCCCGCCCACAAGTCTCTCCGAAAGCGCGGCCGCCTTTTGCACTTTTCTTCATTTTACCCGGTTGTAGATCAGCTTGCCTGCGATGATAATCATTTCCCCAGACGTACCCCCAGCGCGCGGTGCTCCAGTAACACGCTCGTAGCCACGAATCACTCGTATGCGTGTGGGCGCAAATGGTAGAAATATGTCATTCGCAGCACCACGCGCGAATTGCGTCAAACATTCGCGAGAGTTGCTCGACAATTGCAAGCGGAAACTAGTACTTGCACTCAGGTGTCATATGCATGTAAGCCGCCATTTTCCCGGGTCTGATTGCATACCTGCCTTGAACCGCTACCAGAAATTTCCTAATTAAGCTGTGCTGAAACTCAAGTACCGGGCAGGCAGGATTGGATTGTAGGCTCTCTACCTCATCAAGAGAAGTAATCAGTCCCATCAGGCGGCATACACCGTCTCTGTGATCGACAAGGACAATCTTTTGCCGCTAGAGTCAACTCATAAGCTTTCACATGCATGGAGATCTTTCAGAAGGACATAATTCTAAAGGTTACATTTGAATAGTTACTAGATTGTATCGTTGTCTGATAAAGCTACGAAAGTAAAGCAGGTTGTGAAATGTTGAAGGGTATGCTCAGACCTTTGGGTCTTCTCATCGATTCGAAGAGGATGATATTATATAGGTAGCTGTGACGTCTTATGTGCTTAGATCAAACCCACCTCCCTTAAATTGGTTTGGATGATGATGTCGTTCACTGCTGCCATCTGCTCTGTTTAGTACTCGGTGTTATAAAACTGCTCGCGAAGCTGGCTGTATTGGACCCAGCCTCGACTTGAGCAAGGGATCTACTTACCACAAATTTGATCTGTTGAGTATCTGTAGCGCAGGTGAAATGTGTATAGACCTGCTTCACATCGCTTTGGTTGAGTGATACAAAGCGATTGAGAATATAATCACATGCAGAATTGTACTCGTCACCACCTGTCAAGTAAGATATTTGCACGATATCTTGAAATCGGCGAGCATACCTTCGTAATCTGGGAAATAGTTCTTCATGGGAGAGGTGGGAAGCTTCTCTCGGAAGCGGTCGATCTTATTCAAGAACAGGATAATACTGGTCTTGACAAACCACCTAGAATTACATATGCTGTCGAAAAGAGTCAGAGCTTCTTGCATTCGATTTACCGTTTCGTCCTCCATCAACAACTGATCGTATTCGCTAATAGCCACGAGGAAAAGGATGGTGGTAACATTCTCGAAGCAATGAATCCATTTTTTTCGTTCTGACCTTTGCCCACCGACGTCAAACATCCGATAAGTGAGCTCTCCGATGATGAATGTCGTTTCTGTTATGCCAGTAGTCTTGACACGACTTCGTAAGACGTCTTGGTCAGATGGTAAGTAGTCTGAGGATGCGATTCGATCGATAGAGTCAAAATAACTACCATGTCAGAATTGTCCATGCAAGATTTCATTGATCCACTTACTATTGAGCGGAATCATTCAGCTGAAATTCACGCGAACGCTGGAAGCATTGCTGTATTCCTTCATCAATCCATAGTGACTTGACGGCATCACCAACATCTGGCGCCAAATGGTCTCCTTCGATCTGATTCGGCTGCATGAAAATAGTCTGAACGTGGAACTCATTGCGTGTGTCTGCTAGTGCCAATTCCATGATCTCCATGGCTTCTAATATCACACGCATCGACTGGACTGTATTTGAGAAGATGATCTCCTTAAACGATTCGCGCTCATCAGCGCTGTAACCACCCTCGTGTATGAGCTTCATTTGCTTCAAAATCGTCGACTTTCCTGATTCTCCTGCACCTGTAAATTTGTCAGATATCGTATAAATCCTTCTCACGAGCAGCGCATTACCCAATAGTAGCATTTTGATCTCATTCCGCATAAGAGCGCGATCTTTCTTGAGCTGATTTTCGATCTCATCGTTTCTTTGTTTGCCAGTGTTGTCAGCTGGTGCAGACTGCGAGCAACCCATGCTGTAATCCTATGTGATCTATGTACTAGGGTCTGACCCAGGGATTCACCGAGAGAGAGTATGAACTCGAACCAGCGACAACAACCTTTTGGTTCTGGCTTGTGTTTGATCGAAGCTCTCGTGGGGGGTTACAAGTGCTGTGTTAAGGCACACTGGAGCTATCGACGGGCGGATTTGGGGAGACCTACTTACAAGTTTAAGAGCGACTTGCACTCCCTTGCAGTGCATGCGAGAATGGCTGGCGATTAGCGCGGCCAAAACGCTGTTAGAGCTCCCAGCGTTGCTAACCATACAAATGCTGAGACTCGATTGCATCCCATCTCGGCCAGACATTGTACACGCGACCTCCCGTCTCTCACGTGTCTACGATCGTGGTTTAGACTCAATACTCACTTCTAAGCTTGGAGAGGGCAATAAGCTCTGGCCAGGTAGCTCCCTATGCTTGCAAGCAAGTGGATCACGAGCACATCAAAGATGAGACAGTGGGCCGTTGGGAGTAGCCAATACATGACACTCTATGATCGCTTTCAAAGTGACGTGTTATAGTGCCATACATCGCCGATTCTCACGCGCAGTTATCTAGCATTGATATGTCCTTCTTGAGGTGTCGTTCTGTACAACTTGGCACCCACACAGTTCAGCTAGGTGGACATGCCTTTTGTAGTCTGATCATTAAAGAGCGTCGAGAACATATAAACACTTCCACACCTAGATGTGCATGCCTCGGAAAGGGTATTTATATACATTCTCAATGTCCTTGAGGACCTCAAATGAGCATAATTGCGATTCATGCAGCTATAAATTGTGGTACTTGCCGAATTACCTTCAGTATCGACCGGTTGTATGCTTCAAGCCCTTTCAGATGTCAGCTGGTGTGCCACGTCGAGGCATGGAGCTGGTTTTCACATGTTCCTGAACTTTTGCATGTCTGAGCATAAGGTTGCCATGAACTCTAAAGTGCTACTTTCGACACACCTGTTTGAGCACCCTCGCAAGGTCATTCTGGCCACAAATGGGCACAATGCTTCTCGACAACTATCTAAGCTGTGACGGATCGTCCGGACAAGTTGTCGGAAATCATTAGGAAGACGGATTTGTATATACGGGCCTGTACACAATATAGTCTTACCACTAGTGAATAACAATGCAGCTCAGTTGCAACTGATGAAGAGACTTTTCGACTATAGCTAAACAGAAGACGATAGGATGCGAGACGACATAGTGATTGATATTTATATTCGAAGCTATAGCTATTGCAATTGTGTAATGGACACATCTTTTGAGCCTTAACCCTAAGTCATCGTGCACCGGGCTCACGACATCAATGCAGTTTTAAATGTTACCGTACATGTTCTTCAGATTGATGTCCGTCAGATGTGCATTACAAGCACTTGACGTGCACTGACTCGACAATTCTAAGCAGGCTGACCTGGCTACTCAAAGTTACCGGTACAGCCATTACGCTCGATGATCACGACATGATCAGGACCAATGAATTACGCGCCCAAGCGGCAAATATCGGACACATTCCTCCTTCAGCCACGAGCATTGATATCTCTCCGAATGATGAAAGTAAAAAATCTTGCTCGTGCGCAACATCCGTTGAGCTCGATTGATCGTCCCCAGTCTATCAAGCAAGCTCGAGCTCGATCGATCGTCCCCAGTCTATCAAGCAAGCTCGAGCTCGAGCTACATAGCTACCGGGACTACCTAGCACACAACCTTGCTCGAGGGATAAGGTCGAAACCACGTCTCGAGCTCTCTGATCTCTATCTATATTTCGTGGACACCTGCACATATGGACAATTTACCATCAGTCATAAGTCGTGAGGTCAAAGCACCCACAAGAGCAGGAATCTCGTACAAATAACAATTGAGAACAATCCACAAATTCCTCGACTTCAGGTTCGATCGTCCATGTGTTCCATACCAACTATAGTCACTGGTCGATCGGATTTGCGCAGCTAGCAAGAGTATTAATGCTCATCAGCGGCTGGCTATTCAGCTTGGCCTAAAGCCTCTCGACGTGGAAACAGAGATTCGTGGCTGCGGGAGGCTGCCGGATCCTTTGAGGCAGCGAATGGATTGAGTGAACGGACGATTGATGGGAAACAATGGCTGAGGACTTAGCAACGCGCGCGCATTCCTCCTTTATTGACCTTCCAGTCTCATCATCCCTGTCTTCCCCCCTGACTTCCATCCTTTTCTTACTCTACTCTTCCTGACATCCTCCCTCTCTTTCCTTCCCCTCCTTCGTCCGTACATTCGTTCTCTTGCCAAAGCTGCTTGGCTGTCAAGGTCACACTCTCTCTTGCTACAGCGCTTCACAGATACTCGTGGTTTCACGAACACATTCATTTACAACAACCGCTTCTACAATCACTCTCTTGTAGGACCGAGTTGATAGCACTTTGTCTGTCACATCTGCAACAACTACGACTACACTCTCTTTGTGCTATATCTACCGATAGGAAAAGCTGAACGATGAAGGCAGGATTCCTTGCTATTAGTACCATACTTGCAACAGCCTTTGCTGCACCCGCGAATCACGGACACAACCATGGTGTACGAAGGCATCAACATAAGAGAGACCCAGACTACGTAAGGTTGCGAATACTCGCACGTTTGATGGCTTATCGATTTAGGTCATTGTTTGGGAGACAATCACTGTAGGACCGGACGGCCAACCATTGGCGACTGTGCAAAAGGCAGAAACTGTACACGAAACTGTCACTCCTGTACCCACTGTCGCAAATCCCGTCGCCGTCACTTCCAGTTCTCCTTCGCCTGAATTGGCAAAGCAAGTCGTGGCTGTGACATCAAAAACCAATGCTCAGACAAGCTCAACAACTCCAGTACCTGTAGTGACTTCCACAACTACAACCCCAGCTGTGCAGCCAGCAAGCACAACTGTAGCACCCAAAAAGTCTTCCTCTGGAGGCACTTCTGGGTTGGCATTGCAAGCTGGAAGTGTCGCAAATGCTCTTGCCCCAGGAGTAGCACCGTCGACTAAGTTCGTGGATGGTACGATTCCTTGTGGCACATTCCCATCGTCTCAAGAAGGTATTTTGCAACTCGATTACCTCGGACACGGTGGTTACACTGGCATCCAGGTGGATAACTCTGCTCCTGAATTGTGCACCTTACCTGGCGCCCTCTGCTCGTATGCTTGTCAACCAGGCATGTTGAAGACACAGTGGCCAACTTCTCAGCCAGCTGATGGACAGTCTCGTGGAGGACTTTTGTGTGGTACCGATGGCATGCTTCATCTCTCTGACCCATCGAAGCCTTATTTGTGCGAGTGGGGTCAGAACTCTGCATACGTTGTTTCAGACTTGGCTCAAGGAGTTGCTGTCTGCCAGACCGACTACCCAGGTTCCGAGAATATGGTATTACCTACATGGGTAGCGGCTGGAACGACTAATGCACCATTGTCCGTTGTACAAAGCGAAACTTACTTCAAGTGGCAAGGCGGTATGACCTCTTCTCAATTCTATATCAATAATGCCGGTGTCAGTCAGCAAGATGGTTGCCTTTGGGGCACACCAGGCTCTAACGTTGGTAATTATGCGCCAATCAACTTTGGAGCAGGCTACAGCAGTGGAGTCACATGGTTATCCATGCTGCCTAACCCAAACACGGCAACCACGCTGAATTTCAATGTCAAGCTTGTCGCCGCGCCAGGAAGCACTATGAATGGAGAGTGCGCCTACGTCAACGGTGCATACACTGGAGCTTCAGCCACTAGCAACGGCTGCACTGTAGCCTGTACTGGATCCTGTTATTATCACTTTTACTGATAGTAGCTCTTGGACCGGTTGTATTCAAGAAGTCCACAATGAAGTTATGATCGCGGTCTCTTGAGGAAGTACAAGTCAAGTTGTGCACGAGGTTGTGTGCATGACACACCAAAATCATGCTATGAGATATCGAATTAGTAGTATACAATTAGCAGAAAATCAAATTTCGACGCTGTCGACTCAAGGCGCAGGTCGCTTGTTAGCAATAATCATACATATCAATTACCCACAGCACATATTCGGAGTCACTTTTGCAAACAGGCGCCTTGCTCTGTCTGTGTCCGTGCCTGCTGCCTCACTACTAGACAATCTCAGCAGTGCGAAACCGTGGACGAATGATGACAAGTGAGCGAGCGAGCTAACTTTCCTGAGATTATGGCGCACCGGCTCCACGAATATCATACTTTTGTGGTATGCAAACAGCAGTTCATGTTTCATCAGATCGAGTCGAACATATCGACATGTGTTAGTTCTGTTCATGAATTGAAAGAGTAAGAAAGCGACACTCTGTATGGCTGTGCTGCACAACGATCTGAAACATACGCAACCGTCTTGGCATACATAAACTTGAATCAATCATGTTGGAGACGTCAGACTTTGCGAATGATCAATTAGCTTTCATCGCGGCCGAACGTGATCTAGAAGCAGCTGATTCACAGGCCGCAATCACAAAGTTCTCAAAGAAGGAGCTGGAACGTCGTGGACTTGCAATCACCAATCTGGAGATATGCGGAACAAAGACGGGCTTTGCAGGACGGATTCTAGTGGAACTTGAACGTGCTGGAGCCACTATAAAAGGTGACACCAAGGTATTCTTATCTAGCATCATGCGATCTGGGGATATTGTCAGACTCGAAGAACAACCGTCAGGAGCCACCAAGAAGAACGCACTGGTCGAGTTGAGCAAGCATGGTGTGGAAGGAGTTGTGAGTAGAGCAAGTGATGAGAGAATCACCGTTGCTTTATCCGACGAGGACGCAGAGGTACCCAACACGAATGGTTACGTTTGGGTCGTGAAACTTGCAAATAGTACAACGTACGACCGGATGACCAAGAGTATGAAGCAGTTGGTCAAGGGACAAGACAATCTTTCCACATTGACCAGGATCCTTCTTGGACAAAGCAGCCCCTCGCTGCCACTGGATCCGTCGACGTTGGTAGATTTTGAGCTCTTTGACACTACTCTAAACACATCTCAGCAGGCGGCCGTCAAACATGCGCTTCTGAGCCCCGAGGTTGCACTTATACATGGGCCGCCCGGAACGGGCAAGACATATACCTTGATTGAAATCATTCGTCAATTAGTGAAGCTCGGCCGCCGGATTCTTGTTTGTGGACCGTCAAACATTAGTGTAGACAATATAGTGGAACGTCTTGTACCGACTGGAGTGCCCTTGGTTCGTATAGGACATCCCGCACGTCTGCTGCCCGCGATCGTCAATCACTCTTTGGACATTCTCGCCAAGACTTCACCAGCCGGCGAGATTGTAAAGGACATTCGAGGGGAACTAGACTCGAACCTCTCCAAGATGACAAAGACAAAGGGAAAGGCAAAGAGGGATCTGTACCTCGAAAACAAGGTCTTGCGAAAAGAATTTCGGCAAAGAGAGAAAAAGTCGGTCGATGATGTCTTGGTCGGAAGTGCGGTGGTCTTGTCGACTCTGCATGGCTCCGGTTCTTACTCTCTGCACAAGGAGAAGTTTGATGTGGTCATTATAGACGAAGCATCGCAGGCGTTGGAGGCATCATGCTGGATCCCACTGTTAACGGCAGAAAAGGTCATTCTGGCGGGTGATCACATGCAATTGTCACCAATGATAAAGTCGACGACGACGTCTCCTTCTCCTGCTACAGCCTATACCACTCATCCGGAAAGGACACTCTTTGAACGCTTGTTGGACCTTCATGGCGAAGGCATCAAAAAGTTGCTCAGTGTACAGTACCGCATGAATTCCCTCATCTGTGCCTTTCCCTCTGCACAATTATACAATGGAGACTTGATTGCCGGTCAAGGCGTCGGTGATCGGATACTGACGGATTTGGAGGACGTGCAAGAGACTGAAGACACGATCGAACCACTAATCTTTATCGACACGCAAGGAGGAGAATTCGCGGAGAATCCAGACTCGGAACCATCGACAAAGAGCACGCACGAGTCGAAGTCAAATATTCGCGAGGCGGAATTGGTCGTCTCTTATGTTGGAAAATTGATTGGTGCGGGCGTACAGGGACAAGACATTACCATCGTCACGCCTTACTCTGCTCAAGTTGCCCTACTCTCCGCCTTATTGCGCCCCGATCAACCAGACATTGAGATTGGTACCGTGGACGGATTCCAGGGCCGAGAAAAGGAGGTCGTGGTAGTCTCGCTCGTACGATCAAACGAGGTGGGACAAGTCGGGTTTTTGAGCGAGAAGAGACGATTGAATGTAGCCATGACGAGGCCGAAGCGACAGTTGGTGGTCATTGGTGACTCGGAGACCGTGTCGCGGGGAGGACCATTCATGAAGGCCTGGATGGACTGGTTGAGTGAGCACGCCGACCTGCGATATCCAGAAATATGAGCATATTTTAGCGAAAAAGTGTAAATGATACATGTATAGATTGTACAATGAAAGGAGACTCGGTATGTCGCTCGTCAGGGAATGGACAGATTAGCGAGTTCCAAGACGGTCTCGGAGCGGTCCTTGAGCACTTTAGCATAAGCGAGTACTTTTTTCCTCGACTCGATGGTCTGTAAACCATGAACCGCCTGTCCGCTCTTTTCCTTGTAAAAAGCAAGTGGCAAGAGGTCCGTATACTGAACCAACCGCAAGATTCCTTCATCCACCATGACTCTATTCCCGATCGGTCGCGACGGGTACCGCCCACGCAACTCTTTATAAAGGTACAGCAGATTCGTCAGGGGTTCATCGTACCGCTGTCTCTCGTAAATCAATGGCGTGTCTGATAAAAACTTGATGATTTCTTTGATGCTGTTGATGAGGTGCTCTAACCTCTGCAACGTCGATAATTGAGTATCCGTCGCAGCAGTCGGGTCGTTGATGATGATGTCTTTAAAGTTTTTAATGTCTACCGATGTGCGCTTGATGCGATTCATGCTTTCTCCGCGCTCGAATTTTCAGCACGTTTTCTCGGCAATGGTCAGATCGAGACCCTTTGATCGTAATCGGGACTTGTCAGAAGGGTTTTTACCGGGCTTGCTTCTCGCTTGATCGAGTGTGCGACAAGATGAATAAATTCAGAAAGCGGGATGATGTGGGTGGATGACACGGGGTTTGGCGCCCAAAAAGCTTTTCTGCAAAACCTCACGCGTCAGTCTTCCACCTGGAACACTCTCGACATTCATCTGGTTCGTCTTCTTGTCTAAAGACATCTGACGGTCGTAGATGATCCAGCGCTGTGTGTGGCAACGAAATACCAGAGAGCTGAACCGAAAGCTATCACAGGGCAAACATGGCAATCAAGTGTATACGTGATGTGCTTAAATGAGCTGCATATCGTAGCTTACTTTTGTGCTATACAGCTACACGTTAATCATAAAATGGAAGTTCCACCAGGAACGATGGATCGATGCGTCATATGCTTCCTGGCATCTGGGAGTTCCGCTTCAAAGGACGTAGAAGTGTCTCCGCACTCTTCATCGGAGCTTGACGATAAATCAATCTCCGCTTCCGATATTATGGCTCCGAGCTTCTCATCATTACTCAGCAAGACCACTTCCCGATACGTTTGTGAATAGACTTCGACCTCCATCCCTCCACGGACAATTCCGACTCGCATGTCGTCCAACAGATTCCTTGCGATGCGAGAGTGATTATAAATTCCTCCGTTGAACATGGCAGTAGCGTCCTTGCCCACAGCAGCCTTCAAGATCGACTGTCCACCTGGGTGCTTGACGAGCCACTCTGATACATCGTAGATTATCCCGGATATCAACACCAGAGGCTTGTGTTTGGCAGCTTCCTTGTAGTCGTCCATGTCGATCACTGGGAGATCTGCGAGCGGCCTACCCCACGAAATTTGAGCATTCCAGGCATCGACCCGCTGCTGCGCAGTCTGAATCATGCCTTTTTGAATCTCGTTGTCTCCAAATGTGTTCAATCCAGTCGCCAGACCTAGAAAGCGGTACATGGCAATGGTCCACTTTGTTGGATCGTACTGATACCACTTGATGGCATTTCGATAGTCGGAAGGGAATGCGTGATGAAAGTTGTGGTACCCTTCACCAAGTGTCGCAAAGGCAGTGACCATTGAGTCTCTGGCAGATTTGTTGTCATATGGCTGATCTCCGAGATAGTGAGCCAAGGAGTTTACAGAAAATGTTGCGTGGTGAACAAAAACCAGACGTAGGACCCCAGCATACAAGAGACCACCGAGCCAGTCACCCCAGCCTAGACCAGCTACAAGCATGGGAAACAACAGAGCACAGATCGGACTGAACCAATCAAATGCCTTGTCCTGCCAAACGAGCATGGGATCACTCGTCAAATCGCTGATATCAACCTTGCCCTTTGGGTGGTCATGCTCAATCACGAGCAACCAACCAATGTGACTCCAGAAGAGCCCACGATGGACAGAGTACGGATCTTTGTTCGTGTCGGTATACCGATGATGCGCTCGATGTCCCTCGACCCACCAGATGACTGAGCCTTGGATCGAAGCAGTTGCGCAACAAAGGAGGAAAGCTCGTAGAGGCCAAGAAGCGACATATGTTCTGTGGCACCAGAGTCTATGATGTCCCGCAGTGATGCCAAGACCAGTCATAAAGTAGTAGATGAGCGACCAAACGAGCGTCTTTCTATGCAGGGTCGTGAAGCAAGCACCGATGGCACCTAGGACGGGCACCCCCAATATGACCGGAACGTGCTTCCAATTGATGCTGTAGTTTGACTTTGTCCATGAGAATTGAGTCAATTCCTCTTCCACTATCGGTTTGTTCTGAATCGGACTCATGACAGATTTATTCGTTGTAGGATTGTTGTCTAAGATCATTTAAGATTTGAGCGAACGCTCTATTAGACTGCGTCGTTTATAGCTTTTCGTATAGTCGTGCGTGTTACTGGATTATCTTTGTGCAATGATTGATTCAAATGAACGTCCTTGGATGCAGATTGCTTTTGTCAGTAGACCAACAAATATTTGAAGATGTGTCTGAGGGAGTGAAGACGAAAGAGAATTGACTGGGATGGTTGTTGAGGAATGCATGAGGA
Source organism: Taphrina confusa (assembly GCA_005281535.1). Lineage (NCBI taxonomy): Eukaryota > Fungi > Ascomycota > Taphrinomycetes > Taphrinales > Taphrinaceae > Taphrina > Taphrina confusa. Next base: position 120,225 of record RHGJ01000028.1, on the reverse strand, counting down.
GGGAACATAAGATCCAGAGTATGGGAGTGAGGGAGCGAGACGAGAGGTATGGGCTCAAGAGCGAGCGAGATCAGGCCAGCAGCACTTGAGATAGATTGAGATCCACAATATTTGTTCTCTTTGTAGAAACACGAGATGGAGATTGAAACACACAAGAGATCCATACAGAGCGTGCGCTACAGTCCTGCACTCTATTCATAGATTACCTCCCATGTCTGCCAAGCTCTCTGGACTGCAGCTGTAGCTACCTATTTACCTAGTCTCTTCACTCCTGGACCCTCATTGAACGCTACGAGAATGCTGAGCTGCTCAGTATGAGATGGAGTGGTCCAATTCGCATATGCCAGGCTCCTCAGGAAATTATCAGCACAATCCAATTCGTGACAACATGGGCCTTGACCTTGCCACTTTTCCCTTTGGCTGCTGCGCCCGACTCCACTCGAACCTCTTGGCGCATGGACGGGTTATTGGAAACGAAATTCGTGAGGCGTCGAATGTGCGGGCTAGCTAGTGGGGGAGAAGTGAGGCCAGGGATGCATTCTGATGGTTCTTGCCTTGCTGAATCTCAAGTACGAAGAGGTGGTGAAGGCTGAGCCCGAGCGCTCGTTGTAAGCGCGTGCGATGAGGGTGCTGCACACACTTAATAACCTGGGAGAGCGAATAGCCCAATTTCTGGCAGGAAAGAGAGAGCCGCGAACACTCGGGGGCGCAAAAAGGTGTGGAGTCTCTTGTGGCGAAGTGGCTTTTCGGTAGCTCCATGGTCATCAGTCTGATAAATAGGTAGTGTCGAGGACCTATCAGATTGCCTCTGCAACAAGTGGGTTTCTGTCCTGATGGCTGCTGACTTGGCTCGTCTCTTGGCCGTGCTTTAACCTGAGAAGTTTCTGATGCATGTCAGCGCCCATAGCCATGAATATGGCCGACCCTTTTCTCTTTGTGCGGGAGATACATTGGCTCAGCAGACGCTGGCTATCGGCGTAGCGGTATCAGTCTTGTCTGGAGCCATTTCCAGAGCCCGCAAAATGTCGCGCAAGCTTGCCGAGTCATGCACATACCGACCTCCATGCATTGGCAGCCCGCAATATCAGAATTTCGGGTGTCCTCGTTCTGATTGGGTTATGAGCCAAGAATCAAATGGTCACCGCAGTGCACAGCCGCATGAACCGTATTGAGATTTTGCTCCGTGAGAGCACGAATACCTACCTAGATAGTTTTGATCTACAAGAACAAGCTCAATGTAATCAGGGGCTCACAATCCATGATTCATAGAGTAGAGGCGGTTCGACAGCAAGCCCAATGTGGACAGCGTGGTGTATTCGTTTTCTCCTCGCCACCGCATTCACATCGCATTAGAATTCCCCGACCTCGCATTGACTGGCCTCTAGAAACATTACCTCAGCAGAATATTTCTTGTCAAACTGTGGTAGCTCGATTGCCGGTGCATTTTTCATACAGTACTCGAGCTATATACGTACAATGGTCAGAGTCTGATATCTATTTTTTCATGGCACATGCATGAGATGTAATTGCAAAGCAGGTCATGGACTTGGAATTGTTTGACTTAGCACTGATCAGCTTGTAATTGGTTGTCGGCTAATTACAAGTGACAAAAGCATGTGAGCTACATGTGCTACGGTGTACCTGTAGTGCTCAGTATTTTCATTCAATGAAAAGCAACAGCTGAACCTTGTAACAGTTTGCAGCTTGCCCTTGGACTTGCCTGACGTGACAGAGACTTGTAGAGGTCTCTACAGTCATATTTTGTCAGGCTCAGGCAAACTCGTATGAGTGAGAAAGACACACCGGAGGGAGTTACTTGGGCTAGCTCCTCGTAGTTAGGGACCAGTTCTCACGGGCTCTGCCACATTGAGGTGGAAATTCCAGTCAAACGAGCTAAAGACGCCTGATCATAACAGCATATCAAATGATGCGTTGTAGCCGGGTTACTGGTCGACAGAAGCAGTTTCCTTTGTTTATCGCGCGTTCTGGCCCCGTAACGCATAGGAAACAATGACCGCCGTTCTGGTCGTGGGTGTTCTCTTGGCTCAGAGCCACACACACTCTGTGAGCAAATCTCTTTGTGTTTGACTGGGCTAGAACAATTGACATCGGACTCCGGATACGAGGCGCTTGACGGATTGAGCCGATTGAGGATCATCAATGGAGATTGCATGGCTCCATGAACTACTTTCTTGTGCATCACTACCACCCAAGAACGATTCATTTTCAAGATTTATCCATCACACGAAGACGAGCTAGTCATATCAATCATGTCTGTCGAAGTAGGAAAGCCATTCCCAAGCGCAACTTTCAACTATGTTGCCTACGTGCCAGAGTCAGAAGACATCACTGCATGCGGACGACCAGGACCACTGAATACTGACAAGGACTGGGCCAACAAGACTGTCGTCTTGGTGGGTGTCCCAGGTGCTTTCACGCCAACATGTCAAGCAAATCACATCCCAGGTACGTGTTTCAAATGAGTCTCTGTAGAGTCCAATGTAGACTCTTGCAATGGAGACTAACTTGGAGCAGCATTCCTGCAGAACATCAAGCAATTGAAAGCAAAAGCTGACGTCGTTGCCATCGTCTCTGCCAACGATCCATTCGTCATGAGCGCATGGGGAAAGGCAAACGGAGTCAAGGACGAGATCTTGATGCTTTGCGATCCAAACGTCAAGTGGGGTAAAGAGACTGGTTACGACTTGGACCTGTCGAGCTTTGGTATCGGTCAACGATTGACTCGATTCGGAATCATCATCAAGAACGGTACCGTCGTGTACGCCGAAAAGGAACCAAATCCAAGTGTATGTTTACCCAGAATTCAGAATTTGGAAAATGGTCTAATGAATCGCAGGCTCAACCAACCGTCTCATCAGCCGAGAACTTGTTGTCGAAACTCTAGATTATGGTCAAACAAGTGAATATAATTAGATCAAGTGAATACAATTAGAATTCGCCAACGTCTTCTACAAGTTTTGAAGACATTCACATGTCTATGCCAGACAATAAATCAAATCGTGACGTGGGAATTTGAATCGTGAGAAATCAGGAAGCAATAAAAAAGAAGTGATTGAAAGGTATTATTCAATATGAATAGATTAATAATGCCATGTTTTCGAAAGTACCCGCATTCGCAGATTCGAGTGCCATGATGGGGACCACCTCTTATGCAAGAAAAAAGACTCGCTCTATATATATACATGTACAAATATTGAAAATAATCAAGTCGCAATTAAAGATTTTCGTGGTCGAGTATTTTTCGACATGTCATTACGTTTGTGAAAGACGATACTTGTCCGTCCAATGTATCAAGGAAATGACGACTGGTTAGGAGAGGACTCAACCAAACCACTTGGAAAATGCTTGCGTGGCGGTACTGGCCAACGCACCAAACGTGTCTTCCTCATCAATAGACTTTCCACCACCACCAGTACCACCACGCATCATCATCAAAGACTCGTGACGTGGTCCGCGACGATCATCGTCTTCTTCGCCGGCATCGGATCTCGCCAACGCTCGTCTGATGTCGAATCGTTCGTGAACCTCGCTCGCAGCCATCATACTAGCCGGCTGCTCAATCTTTCGTGGGACCATAACGGACGACGACGCCTTGTTGGATTTATTATTGTTGCCGCCCGTCGAGCGCGTCGAGTGGTGGTCTTTCGTCATTGGAGGAGAGATGGCGGAGGAAGGATACATGTCGGTGTCGACACTCGCTTTGCCGTTTGTGGCCACGTAGTGCCTGTCTGCACTCTTGATGGACTCTACAGGACTGACTTGTCGGCCCTGGCTGAGACGGTTGTGAGTATTTGATGTATTTGAAGTACTCGCCCCGGCGTAGACTGCTGCTGGGGGAGTCTTCCTGCGCAAACCGCTGGAGCTACTGCTGCTCGGCTTGCTGCTGCTAGCTACGTTCTTCAAGTCGAGATTTCGGAATGGATCCACATTCTGTTTGTTGCCTCGTGGCTGGAAGTACGAGATGGGAACAGAATTATCGTGGGATGATTCCGGCTGCGAAGTCCTCGAGGTCGGCCGGAGAAGTCTATCGCCTCGGTCAGGTGTGCTCGAAGTCGACTTGGGGAGGGACGGATCCGCACTCTGATTAATTCGATCCAATGTTGACAGCCGGTTGACCAGTTTAGGTGATGCTGAGTGTCGTTCTTGGAGGATTTGATCAAAGGCGTTGCCGTTGGTTGGACTCATACCAAGACCGAGACCATGTACAGAAGGATCATTCCGAGTCCGAGCAGAACTCGGACTAATCTCTTGGGCTTGAGCCTTGCCGAATCTCGGATCTGAGCCTAAAAGTGGACTCTGCTCGATGACTGACAATCGGCCGTGTGGTCTTGACGGTTGTCTTGCCTTTGGAGCATGCAGTTGGATTCCTGGTTGTGCTGTACCGGTATTGGTCGATGCATTTCCTGACGTCGGTCTCCCATTTTGTGTTAGAGTGTAGGGCTCCTGAGCCATTGGAAAGCTCGATTGAAATCCAGTGTCCGAATCTTTCGTGGAACCCACGCTCGGAGAAATGCTGCTAGGATCGATTTCAGCGGAATGTCCAGGTGAAGGACCGGACGACAGACGATAGTTGCCAAATACCTCATGGAAAGGCTCTGCTCGCGATGTTGCCGACACAGAAGGTTGAAGTTGTCCTCCTGTACCTCCTCCAGGCGAGATGAGTGGGCCCTTGGGTGTGGCCGACAGCTCTCGTGCAAAGTAACCGTCACGAAGCGGACTCGTTGCAGACGTCACCTTGCTCGCAGGCCTCTTCGGGGAGGTCGGACTAGACGGCTTGAACTCTCGAGACAAGGGACTTGGCAAGCGACGCACGCCATCTTCAGTCCGGCTAGGGATACGTATAAGATTTGGTGGCCGATGTTTCGTGATCGCTTCGGCAGTCCTGTTCTCGACTGAATTTGTATATTGGTCAATTATCGAATATTGGTCCTGCATTTGCCTCGGAACATCTGCTCTAGCACTTGCCTGCAGAATAGGTGATGGTGTCTTATTAGACTTTTGGACTGATGTAGAGAACGATGCTCTTTTGCTCGGATATATGGTTGCCATCCCATAGGCTGAAGAATCGTTATTCTTTTGATTCGCTGAAGTCATCTTAACGTCCTCTTCCACAAAAGGCTCGACGAGCTGCTTTGAAATCGAGGTCCGTTTGATAGGATTTGTAGGTGCTTGTTGAGGCAGACTTGGCTGCTCTGCTCTCATAGCTGCACTGATGGGTCGAGAAATCGGCTTGCTCAAGCGCTTGTTTTCAGCCTCAACCTTGTGGTTCGTTTGTGTCTTCTTCCTCTTAATCTCAGGCTTTTTATCGGCTCGATCCGAGTCAGTCATGCCCAAAAGCTTTTGTGCCTTGCTGGAGGTACCGAACCCATCGAATCGTGGTCTGATCTTTGGCAAAAGATCGTCATCAGATGATGTGGAATCCTCCGCTCCTTCTTGTGATGGTCGAGATAGTCGTCTGATGGGCATACTTAGGGTCGAATCAGACTGTCGATCCATCGATACACGTTTTTGTCCTGATGAAAATTTGCGCGCTCCGACATGATTGACTTTTGCTTCTTTCAATGGATCTGAGGAAGTGTAAGCCCGCTTCATATCGACCGGATGACTGCCCGGACTCTCGATCCTCTTCAGAGTGACAGTAGCGAGACCTACATCCTCTGTTTTCGATCGTTGATGAAGGGATGGAGTCTGTGTTGGCATCGACATATCCTTTGAAGCTGCGAAAGGATCGTAGAATGCAACATTATTCGCCACAATCTTAGTCCTCTCTACAACCTTGGCAGAATTTTCTACCAAAGGCGTCAGTGGAGCGTTAGGTTTCAAGTTGAAGGATGGCGGCCTTGGTGCCTCAACACTTGAAGCTTGTCCAAAGACATTGGACGCTCGTGCTTCGGTCATATCTTGATAGGACTCGAAGCGCGGTAAGGCGGGTAATATGGCCGAGTATTGTGAACCGACCGTCTCCCCTCGATCGAGGTTTGGTCTCTCTAAGGTACTCGGTTGGAAAGCCTGAGGAACGAAACAATCGTCCTCATCCACAGCCAATGCTGAATTCATTTTCAAGCGGGCGACTTCGACAGCATCTTGTTGCGAGAGACCTGTATTTGACCGTCGCATCGCGGGCATCGAAGTGGGCCTGTTGAAGTATCCAGGAGCTGCAGGAGATTTGATGGGAGATTTCAGAGCCTCTGTGCTAGTACGCGGAGCAGCAAATGTGAAATTGAGTTTCGTTGGAGTGCGGCGAAGTGTTGGTTTCGATGGCTTGTCACTTGTGACCGAGCCTGTCGACTCTGCCTTTGCTGGTGGCGATTGACATACTGCAGGAAGAAGGAGCGGACGCAAGCCCTTGCCGGACTCTGCGCTTGCGGGTGAGATCTTCTCGTCACTGCCGTTTGAAGCTTGTGCTTTCTGCTCTGCCTTCTCCGCCTTTTCTGACATATAAGCACGATATCTGTAATGTTAGTCCAGCAAGCGATGAGAGGGTTATAGCTTACGTCTCTAACAACCACGAGACTTTGACACCTCGGAAGGTCTCCTGTTGTTCTACGTCTGCAATTGGCGTCTGTGGCATGCTAATTTGCGAGCTTGCAATCGTGGTCGGAGATTTCCTTATGCTCAAAGGTGGCACCACTCGAGCGCTGGACACCGAGTCCGCAGAAGATTCCTCCTCAGGTTCCGTTTCGATGTCCGGATCAGTTGTCCATGACTTGTTGGACGACGGGCGTTTAGTAGCTTGCACAGATCTCTCGGGATGCGTTGAATCTGGTTTCAATGTTGATATGTGGGTTGCGGTTGGGAAGGATGGCTCCTCGGATTCGAGCGTAAATGGTCCGGCAGCGATCACTGACGAGGACGGGTTATCGCTTGCAGCATCGTGATTGACCGGACCACCACCTAAAGACTCGAGGAAGCGGTCAATTTTGTCCATGGCCATAGATTCCATGGCTTTTTCATCATCCTCCTGTACAAAACCATGTACCAAGGAAGGACGAGGCCGTTGACTAATCTGTTCTGGAATCTGGAGATCAGGCGCGATTATGGGTATGCTCTTAAGATCTACCTCTCGAGCATTCGCCTCTAGAGAGGTTGGACTGGTTCGTTTTGCAAATTCGGCATATGGTGAGGTTGGCGTGTAGGTTGAATTGAACTGCTTGGGAAACTCGATTTGGATCTGAGCAGGCGACCGCCTCGAGGGAATTACAGGCGATGCTGGTCGGGATGCTGCGTGATGTATGATGATGCCCTTCTGTACAGCTACAGAGCCTCGAGGGTTTGTGTTGGATGTCGACTTTGTGAGCAATTTCCGAGGTTGGATCGTTGATGTCTTGGTCTGCGAAACGACCAGATCAGCAAAAGGATTCTTCTTCTTCCTGCTCGAGCCACTAGATGTATTTGACTTCACCGAAGACCTTCTGATTTTTCGTATCCCGATCGTCCCAACAGACAATCTTCGTGGACCTTCTGCTGTGAGCATCGGATTCCTGGGCATCTTCCGAGCTTCGCTCTTCAACTTCTTTATGCGATCCGACATGATCGTCGTCCCCAATAGAAGTCGCGCTTCGAGACCTTCTTGGCCTTCTTTGTTCACTGTATCGAGTCATCAAAGTCGACATTGTAAATCACACTGCTCGAGGGCAGGGCAGGGGGTAATGGGAAGCACGAGTGAGACACTGAAAAGGTCGAATAGGGAAGTCATGACAGCCACTTGTGTCGACGAAATCACAAGTTCCGGCGACTTGGAATCGCGCTTCGAGGCAGGCGGGAAGAAGTGGCGGGTAGCGTGCGGGAGGCTGGTCTCGAACTTCTCTTCTGATTGGCCGATATTGCTCCGATCCAGATATCGTATTTTCATGGCTGTAAACCACGGTTTGTTGCCGATATCGGTGGAATATTACAGATCTGGCCGGTTGGCTCATATCAACATCAGAACACAAACAGACTGCTCGAAATCCATGCAGCACGAGTCATACAATTCAAGTCTAGTATATGTACAGTATCTAGATATTACTCAAACAATTATATTACACAGCCTTGCAGACATGTTCCTGCGCTGATCCCATGGTCGCACAGCTGCAGGGTTGAATTCACCCGAGCAGAGGATACCAATTGCGACGATGCATACCGTCCATCCACATGCTGCTGTCTGCCTGGCCATTGTCGATCGACGTCCATAAGTCTTCAATGTAGTTCATGACCTCCTTGATTCCGATTATACCAATCTTTTCCAACAGTCCACTCATCCGTTCCCGTACAAGTTGTCGTTCACTTGATGCCACTACATCTGGAGCGGTAACGAATAGAACCCATTCGTGCGTGGTACAGACAGGGCTGGAGAGTTCGATAGCACCCAACAACCTCATGATGGAAGACGCCAGATTCTCCAGAAACATGGTTGGTGATTCGTGAATGATAGTATCTGTGTAGAGTAGGATCTTCGGGACAGAGCGGTAGAGTAGCAGTAAAGCGGTCTTGCGATAAGCCTCTGCTGTGAAGAGGATATCTTGTAAGGAGCAGCTTTGGAACACTCCGAGACATCCCGACAATTTCGTAATGTCGAGTTCCGGCTGCCACGACTTGAGCCTGCGCTCCAGTGCGAGTGCTACCTCCAATGCATGCGAATCGTCGACATTGTTTGGTTGTGTCCGCCAGAATCGCAAAAAGTTCTCCATGTCAATGATGATCACACACAAGTCCACAGCCACGCCGAGCGTCGGATCGATATAGTCTATTGGCTCGTCTTCAGAATGTAGACCAGTCAGGAGGAGGTCAGTCCTATAGCCCTCGTGAGAACTATCGCTGTGTAGTGATACTAGAAGATCCCAATACATTAGCAGGTTACACAGATATTTGGGAGGTAACGGCTTCCGGGCCTGCTGACGCTGGCAGATCAAGACTTTCGAAGTCCGCAGATGCATTGCGCCTGACTGATCTGATCGCAGCGAATGCCAGGGCTCGGTCATACCGATGTGGACGATAGCGGCAAAGGTGGCATCTGACAGACTGGCTACCGGATCTGCGAGTACGAGACTCAGCTCGCGATATGCCAGACGTTGTAGCTCGAGTCCACGGTCCATGTGATGCGCTTGATCTGCGGATTGATAGTCCGAGATTGTCAAGGCCGCCATGGCCTGTACAGCCAAGCGTAACGATTTGGAATGTGGAAGATATTGTCGGAGACGCATGAAAGGATTACAAGATCCTGTATAAATGGAGAAGAGATGTGTCGAGGTTTGAAAGAAGACCCTCGTGAGCTTTAATTCCTCTTCTGAAATCGAGCCCATCTCAAGGCATGACTGCAGCTCTTTCGAATAGGTAAATTGTTTGCTCGTATTGCCATCACGAGTCAGCATTGAGGTAGAGTCAGCCGGAGACGACTCTGAGCTCGAGGCCAGTGGTCCCAAATGACCGAATCTACGATCAACGCTACTGTTTTGCGGGGAGAGGTACTGCAGTGGGGAGGCATGTGGCATAGAAGAGCGACTGGTCAAGCTTTCTGAAGCATCGAGTCGAGTCGTGCTACCGACCGAGGAGAATGAGGTTTCGTGTGTGGTGGTTACTGGAGACCCTGGGCTCATCTTGGCTTGGCCATTCTGTCGTGGAGCAGAACGGCTTGTGGAAGGTTTCCTCGGGGCATAGGTACACTCCAACACTTTAGTGATGCAATTTCGACAATTTGGCTTTGTCTCATCACATTTGATCCTTCGTGCTTTACAGTTAGTACAGCCAGTTTTCGATTTTGGACCCCGGTGACCCTTCAAGAGTTGTTGCGAGGGATTATTTGATTGTGCGTGCGGAAAGTGGAGCTGATCCGCGCTACCGCTCGGAGATGTGTCTCCCATCGCGTATCAACTTGTATCATATCAATTTCGCGGCGGAAATCATTCTTCCGTATCCCTCTTCTCCTCTCAATCCGGAGACTATATCGATCTCGGAAAATAGATTGAATTGGCCGAGACTGCTAGAGAGTGTAATACACTTGCTGATGATGACTACACCTGGATGTTGAAGGACGACTTTTAATCATCAGGAGCAACAACAGGAGAGCATGAAGAGTCCGATGGATGTGCTTGTGCCGAGAGAGGATGGAGAGGGAAGGGTGGTGGTGGTGGTGGTGGTGGTGGTGTCTAAACAGGCCAGAACTCGGTTTGGGCGGGTGTCGCAAATCTTCGGCGGGGGGTTCTACCTAGGAGATGGGATCGATTGGGCTGATTGCACTGATCAAGCTTCTCCCCGAATCCTTCCCGCACCCGCACCCGCTGTCCACCGAGCTCACGTGGGTTTCTGGACAGCTCTTGACCACTGGCACTCACAGTAACAGTCATCGGTAGTAATAATTTATGTAGCTACAGCCATTGGCCACCTCCTTCAAATCTACCCGTCAGATCCACTCAACTGCCAGAAGAGCTCCTCTCCAGTCAAGAGACCAGTGATCACCAACATCTGACATGTGATTGTTCAAGTGCTGATCATCATCCTGAGCTCAAGACTCGCAAGACTCACTCACTAGACATCACAAGAGACGATCTGGTTGATGTGAAAGGTACTGCACTTGCTGTATCATGGTAGACTATTGCTGAAGCAGGCATCGCGTCTTGTCTACTTGTTGATACTCCCCGAGATGAATTGACGATTCACATCCTGCTTAAAACACATCTCTACTGAAGCCAACTTGGCCATGGTTGCAGCGCAAAATACAGATCTTCAGCGTGTGTGGAGACTGGTCCAAGAACTGTCTGCACAACTATCAGCAAACCAGCAAGAGACCGAAAGACTTCGTCGGCACATTGAGCTCGGTCCATCGATAGGTTTCAGTACAAGTCACAGCCAAAACGGCTCTTCAGAGAAGGCTCTCTCGCGTTCGGTGGACCAAGAAGAGTACAGCACTCTGAGAAGGGCGTATGCAACTCTAGCGGACGAGAACATCGCGCTCAAGTCGGAGAATGAGGAAATAAGTCATTTGTGCGCCGAGTATGAACTGGGATTGACGCAGACAATGGAGCAGATTCGGAATCACGAGCACGAAGTAACCACGTCTACTTTGGCATTACATCGCAACTATTCATCGCAGATTGAAGCCAAGAACTTACAAAATGCGGCACTCGAGACGGAATCTGTCGAGATTCAGGGTCATCTTTTACATCTCAATAAATATGTCAGGGACGCGTTGAATGTACAGACGGACATTGCCGCCGAATCGATCATCGAGACACTCGCGCTCGAGAATGAAGCACTCAGGAATAGGTTACTGGAGACTGAAGCACGCTTGGACGCGTACATTGCCGTTCGTCCTGGTCAAAGTTGATTTGCACTTTCGTATTGATCAGTTGCACTTTCGTACTAATGGGTAGAGCCTCATTGCATTCGGCCCAGCAAGAAGGCAACAAAGATTCTGGCATCAAGTACAATTCACCACAAATACTGCACGCCAGACTCGTTATGTCTGTGTTCGCGACCATATGTCTATGGCAAGCACGATCAATCATAAGATACTGGTTGAATGGACATTCAGCACGAGAGATGAGGTTAGATGTGATATTTATGTATATAGAGAATGCAATCATGTAAAAAGTCTACAATCCCTTGGCGTTCTTGATGAATGCTCGAATCTTGTCTGGGTCCTGACGTCCATCCGTCTCCACTCCACTACTGACGTCGACTCCGATGGCACCAGTCTTGTTTAATGCTTCGACGACATTTTCCGAGACGAGTCCTCCGGCGAGAATGACGGGCAAGTCTCGATTCCTCTTGATGAGTGACTGGACGAGGTCCCAATCGACCAGTGCCCCACTTCCTCCCTTGACTCCCTCCCTACTCGTCGCGTCCAGGATCGGGAGGGCATGTAGACCACTCTTGGAGAGGACTGGTTCAGACACGTCAAAGGCGCGGAAAACTGGGCCTGGGATTAGGGTACACCACTCCAACGGTTCGTCGCCATGTAATTGAACGATATCCAATGGAACCGAATATTTCACGCGTAGTATCGTCTCTAGGGATTGATTCTGAAACACGCCCACAAAGAGTGGTTTCCGAGGGACGTTGCGGAGTATATCCAAGTGGAAAGAGAACCAGTCGTCCTTGCTCGTCGATGCCGGTCCCGCTTCACCCGTGGTCGTCGATGATGGCATTGGAATGGTCTTTCTCACTGTCGATACTATATTCTGTGCCGTAGAGATGGATATCGTTCGTTTGCGACCCTCTGCAAAAATCATGCCGATAAAGTCGGCACCGGCCTGCGCGGCCGCCAATGCTCCCTCGACCGTCCTGGTGCCGCAAATCTTGACTAGTGGTGTCTTTTTCTCGGTCGGCGTCGTAGTCGTATGGGGTGCCGTCTTGCCCAATAATCCATCTATAAATTTACCCTTGTCACTCGATCTCATCAGTGCTTCGCCGACGAGGACGGCACCGACACCTTCGCTCACATACTTTTCCACGTCCGCTCTGCCCGTGATGCCCGACAACGCGCACAGTGTGACGCCGTCCGCCAGATCCTTGGCTAATTTGCTAGTCGTCTCAAGATCCACGACAAAGTCGTGAAGATTCCTGTTGTTTACACCGAGAACTTTTGCACCTAATTTCATTGCTAATTTCATCTCGTCCTGATTATTGACTTCCACGAGAGGTTCCATATTTAGGGTCAACGCGTATCTGTACAAGTCAAACAAGGTTTCTTCCTCCAACATTGCGACAATCAGTAGCACCGTATCAGCACCGTATAAGCGTGCCTCGTCAATTTGGTACCTGTCAATAATAAAGTCCTTTCTCAACAGTGCTGGTCTGTTGGGTAGTCCTTGAATCGCATCTCGAGCCGCCCTGAGATCGTTCAGCGATCCCTTGAACCACTTTGGTTCCGTCAGGACTGAGATGACGCTTGCACCACCGGCCGCATATAAGAGTGCTTGTTGAGCTGCGTTTGCAGACAAATCAATGTCCCCTTTCGATGGTGATGCCCTCTTGATTTCTGCCATTACGGCGGGCTCTGGCGCATTCTGTCTCAATCTGGTTGGAAAATCGATTTGTGGAGGAGCGATATTGAGCCTCAACAGCGTCTTCAAGTCGTCCGGTGTAGCACTTGGTGTGGCTTTCGCTTCAGCAATGTCTATCAGTCGCTGTTCGTGGATTGTCTCTAATATGGTCTTTTGCTTCCCGTTCGTGTTTGCATTACCAGCTGGCGTCTTGTCCTCCTTTGTGATTTGTGCATTCTCTTTCCAAGTACCAGCCTTCAGTTTTAGAAAGTTCTGAAACATTGCCTTACCACCCTCTGACAAGATGGATTCGGGATGATATTGGATTCCTTCAATCGCATACTCTTTGTGACGCACACCCATGATGATACCACTCTCTGTCCAACATGTCGTCTCCAGACAATCAGGCAATGTCGTCTTTGTGCCCGCCAAGGAGTGATATCGTGTCACCGCAATGTTCTGAGGCACGCCAGCATATATTCCCCGTCCGTCGTGCTGCACAATACTTGTCTTGCCGTGTAAGATCTCGCCAGTCTGCTCTACCTTGCCGCCAAAGACTGTAAACATACATTGCTGACCCATGCATACGCCAAGAATAGGTATTTTACCCATCAACAACGAGATTGCGTCTGAGGATATGCCGGCATCTGTCTCGGGATGCCCTGGACCTGGTGAGATGATCAAAAGTTTCGGTTGCATGCCCTCAAGATCGTCCAAGGATATCTGATCATTTCTGTAAACATCTATCCTTCGTTCCGTCATCGCAGAGACATATTCGACAATGTTCCAGGTAAAGGAGTCATAGTTATCTATGACCACGATATCGTGAGAATCCACCATCGCGGCTCCGATGACGATGACCTGCTATACCTATGTAGATTCGAGTGATGGATCTCAAGTTTGATCAAGAGCAATAGTAGAATGCTTCCGATACAAGACTATTGCTCACAATCGATATATACTAACTACTGGACTAGTAGAGAGCAATCCATCTCAAGACAGAAAGAGTCATCTTGCGCCTCCAAACTCAAACTTGGTGTGATCTACAAATACGAGTCAAACGAACGAAAAATCCCAGAAGTTCCTGAACATTGACTCTACCGACCTTCGACCTTACTTTAGATTTACAGGATCGGGTGACGGCGCTTCATTCATTCACTACTACATTAGAGACAATGGCAAATCCGCGTCAAAGACAAAAGCAGCGAACATCGCGAAGCAAGCTCACGAAACGCACGAGTGACAAGTTGAAAAAGGTCAACATCAAGGGAAATGCCATCATAGCTGCCAACTGGGACAAGAAGCAGACTTTACAACAGAATTACAAGCGTCTCGGCTTGGTCGCAAATCCCAACATCAATCCCTCCAGTGGTGGTACTGAGAAACTGTACCCCGATGCGCCAAAGGCCATTGAAGTAGATGAGAATGGGCTCAAACAGAACGAAGCCATCATCAAGCGTGACACTGACGGCAATGTTGTCGACATCATCTACAGCGCCATCACCTCGAATCCAGAACCCAGCACTCGTCAGACCACAGAGGTCGTCAAGGCTCTCGAGCAGCGTGCTCTCGAGGAGAAACTGACCCCGCGAGAAGCTAGTCAGGGAGAGCTCGACTGGTTGAAGCGCATCATCGCCAAGCATGGCAATAACTTTGAAAAGGCAGCGAGAGATACCAAGCTCAATCCGATGCAGCAGACCGCCGCGAACATCAAGAAGCGAGCCATCAAAGCTGAACTGGCTTGAGTTGATCCTCATCAAAATATTCTGCTTCATCGCGACTGGCGCTCTTTTGCTTTGACAAGTATGTACTTTATGCAAACATCATTTTATCATGTAACGAGGACAAGTCTTCAATACATTTATTGGCTTGCGATCCACGACCAACGAGCAATGACAGGGATACGTGGTCTTTAGGTAGTCTTGTTCACGCGTAATGAGTCCGGGATTTCTGACAATCCACGTGGCTCAAGGAACGGAACTCGCGATGTTTGAGCAGGGAATTGCAAGAATACTAATGCTCGGATACGTGGGAAACTAGGGATCGATGTCCTTACGACTCGATCGCTACGTGTCTCAGCTGCCCCAACTCAAGTCGTGACTGAGTGAAACTGTGGGTTCTCTCTTCTGAAGCTTGCCATTATTCATGGGGAATCGGTCATGTTCCCAGCAATGCTCCGCTGTCCTTTTTCGGCTTAGGCCGTCAAGGTCTGTACCTCGCTTGAGATGGTTAGCAAGCCCTGTCTCGCTGCTTGATCGGATCACACAAGCAGGACACGATTCAATGTATTTCTTGACTCGTGCCGACAGCTCTTGCCGTTTCAGCGCCCCGAGATGAGCGAGCTGATCCACACGAGAGACTGTAGCTTCGACGTTTGCATGGTTGGCATTCCTCACATGAACATGGGCGATGGCTGCGTCGTGGCATGTCAAAGGAGCGTAAGGGAGAAAGTAGGAGTTTTTACCGCGCCCTCTACGAGAGCCTTGCATGCCACATGTACAGTCGGAAGTCTGCCTGTGCTCGGTCAACTCTATCTGTCCAGCCTCGGTGCGCTGGGCTTCTAGCACTTCCCTTCGAAATTTCCGTCTAGCTGACAGATCTTGAATCAGTGCGAAACACTCACAAGCTTCGATCCGATTAGCATTGGAAAATTCCGCGATCCGAACACTCAGAGGCTGGGGTATTTCCGTGTGACGAATTGGCCATAGCACTTGTGACATTTTACGTTGCAGTATTGACTCGTAGCATTCTGTCACAGGGATGATCGCAGGCCAAACCATTTCAAATTCCAAGCAAGAAGGGTCTGGACCATATTCGCAGTGGCTGATGTCAAGGTCAGTGAATCGACGATTCCTCCACGACAGATCATCCATGACCTGAAAACATGAGATACTTTTCAAACCTTGTCATTGTACATACAGCGGCCGCTACTTTAATGGAAGGAAAACATGCGCAGAGTAAACTATCCGTTATCGGGGTTGTCAGCGTCATGTTCCTCAGCTCAGGATCAATGTTGAAGCTGTGGTGCAGTCTGTTCACCACTCCGGGGCTGTGCCGGCAATTACTAACTAGTCAGCTGAGAGCTCTGTCGTGCTGCACTATCTTTACAATAGAATTACTCGAGATTTCTGATCATGCTTCGCAACTGTGTTTCTGGTCTCAATGTCGACCATATCACACGCCAGAAAGTGATCTCTGAATCCCGGTATAGCGGCTCCAGCGAATCGAAGCAGCCCGATGTACAGATAAGCACTGCGAGTACCTTCGAGGCTGATAACAGCAAATTTATTTTCTGCTGTCAAGCTGATAGAAATAACTCTGCCGAAATAAGTGTGACATGACAGCCAGCGTATGCAATCGCATGCATCACGAACGGGAATACTCAACGTGACTTCATGCTCAACACCCGATACGCAACCTTTGGCTGATGAATTTGCATCATAAACTGTCACCGAATCCTCCTTTTTTAAGAGAATCTCGTGGCTAATGGTAGGCGAGTCGATACGAGTCGGCAGATGAACATCTGCTTTCTCCGTTCGTGATAAGTCAGACTTGCGAATGACGGGTTGGGAGTGCAGCCACGGGGCTTTGGGTCTGTCAGCTTCAACAGGCACGGGCAACGACTTTTCGAGAATATCGAGGTGTTCTCGGACGATGATCTCGTGAGTGGCACTCTGAGCAGTTCCCTCACAAGAAGGCGTTGTCATCAGTAATGGCTGTGGAACTGACATTTCTGTAGCAAGTTCGGGCACTGATGACATCTGACATGGAGGCGACTTCCGATTCCTCGGCCAGAGGTCTGCTTCATGCGTGTGAGGCAACAGAAGTTTTGAGGAAGCCCAGTCTCGACGGATCGTGACCTCGTGACTGACAACGAAGAGCGCCTGCAGCATCCTCAGCCCATTCTTCAGTATCCTTACTTTAGCTGGCCTAACCGCCCTCTGCATTCTTTGCCAGGCCACAGAAGCTAGGGTCATCAAGAATGTATTCAATGCTTGACGGGACATCTGCAAGCTGCCCGTGGCCAGGGTTCGTGTGAGCTGAAGCAGTGACCTTGAGAGCTTCGAAAGGGGCAAAGGAGTCTCATCGAGCTGTAGCTGTTCTTGGTATGCTCTACACAAATCAAGCTGCAGCTTTCCTCGATTTGCTTCTTTATGCTCCTTGATCAATGATTCAAGAACCCAGGAATCCGCGCTTTCGCAAGGTTGCTCGCCACTGCCACTACTAGTCTGCCGCAGTCGGAAGGAGAAGGCAGGAAAGGGGTCGTCGATGTCAGCTGTAGCTGTCCTTGTGCAATCGATGCGACAAAAGACTGTCTCGTCCTGAACTTCGAATTGGCAGGACATTTCTACAAATTGTAAGTCTGAACGATGACGCGCTGAGGCACGTCTATTACAAGGTTTGTATCGTACTTTGACGACCGAGAATGTATGTATCAAGGCTGCTGTTGAAGTTGAGACCATATTCTGGGACAATCTATCTGAGGAGAAGGGGAAAGACCAGGGGCTGGACCTGCTGAGAGTGATCAGAGACTGCTCTCAACACGATTGCGTAGAATCGGAGAAACTGGCTGCTGCAGCGCTGGTCCTCGTGACACTGACTGCATGCGTTTGATTATTGGTCTTGTCTATAGTACACATCATATTGAGCCCTCAGTATAAATACAGTGATGCTCTTCAAGTTTCCCACGAATCGAGAAAATGATTCTCGTCATATGCACGCAGATCATTGTGTTTACTCGGGGATGTGAGTACAAACTCTATCAAATTTGTCTGGACTTGAATGCAGCTGCTGTACAATGTGTATAAGCCTGTGTTGGGGTTGAACCACTATACATGTAGCAGCTGTAGTTGAATCAGATCTCAGCACATTCAGATTCAACCAGAACAACAGAAATAAAAAGCCACCACACTTCATTATTGTAGATCTCCGAGATTCAGGCGATGTAATTAAGGTTTCCGAGGTTAAAAATACCAAAATGAATTTCAAAGATGTCAAGCTTGTTGCATTTCAATTTCCCATCTCTTGTTTACCAACTTCTCAGTGTACTGGTGAGTCATGTCGGCCTTTGCGTCTTTGGGGGTACCGCGATCTGTCCCTGCATTCAGCGACAGAGCTCGCGCTTCGAATCACGCGGACGACGCAGAGTATGAGCGTTTGAGGGGTATAGCGCAACACGAGGCGAGTCTGCGCGGACAATGTTTCGAGGCCTCGAAGCGCGCGTACGAGCAGGGGAATGGACAGTTGGCGCACGAGAAGAGCGAGGAGGGCAAGGCTCATGGGGCGAGTATGGAGAGGGCGAATCAGGATGCCGCGCTGTACGTCTTTAGGGCCAACAATGCGGCTTGCAAGGAGGACGAGATTGATTTGCATGGATTACACGTCGAAGAGGCCAAGTACTACACCGAGCAGAGGATCATTGCGTGCAAGGAACGTCGGGAGAATCACTTGCACGTCATTGTCGGCAAGGGCATCCACTCTGTCGACCACATTCAAAAAATCAAGCCCGCCATCGAGGAACTCTGTCAGAGACACCACTTCAAGTACACCACCGAGCACAACGAGGGCAGAATCTACGTCGAACTGACCAGCGACGGACAGACTGGGTTCCTCGCCCCCGGTTCCGCCGGACAGTACGCCGGTGTGCAGCAGCCACAACAAGCGTACCATCCTCAGAGTCAGCCGTCCTATGCCATGCAAAACAATCTGCAGTATGGTTCTGGCGCTGGTCAGCAACAGCAACCGCAGCAACAATATCAACAACAACAGCAAGCTCAACAGGCCGGATGGGAGCAATACAACACACCGCAAAACAGAAAGCAGGCATTCAACATTCTCAAGAGGATCTACTACTCTTGTTGTCGTTGAGAGGACGGGTCGAGAAGTTATGCGATTCCTTCCACACTTTTACTATATATTTTAATTTCTCCTAGTAATAAATTGTCATGTCGCATCAGATACATCGCCATGCTATCCGCCTTTGCTATGTGTTTTCAAGTCTATCTATCCATGTATGCTTTTGCGATCATCGCGCCATCATGAGTTGACAGCATTATTTCTAGTTCCACTGATCATTCAGAAATTCCACAAAGAGCGTCTTGAGCCTGGCTGGTCCGCCCACCATGAGATTCTTGTTGAGACTGACAAATTGTCTCTTGAGACGCTGGAGAGATGCTACGCCGACAGCTTGATCGGGCAAGGACAAGGACAGACCATCCACTTTGATCTCACCACCAATCATGCCCATCTTTTGCGTGTCGAGGATCGAGGTGATGACACTCTGCGTGGCCTTGTCCAGTTCATACATGTAATCTCCTTCCACGGCAGGTTTCATCAGGGTCGAGGCATTCGGTCTCGCAATCTTGCGGTTGACTAGGGCATTCCAGATGTCTTCGATAGGGGCACTCTCGTCCTCCCAGAAGATGTTGAAGCACGGAGAGTCCCATCTACTGTTTGTATTCGGTTCCTCGTAGCGCATGACCAATTCTTCAAACACTTGCTGTGTGTACCCGACGCCATGGTCCTGCCTCGTCGTATTGAATTCAGTACATTTGTCCACAGGACAACCGACATGCACCTGCGAAATATTAGACTGGTTGGTCTGGGCATATCCTAGGGCACTGAATACTTACCAAGCAGTGAGGCGTCCCTACGGCTTTCGCCGAACACGACAATTGATAGCGAAATCCTTTGATGTAATTCAGACTGTCGCACAGTACGATACATTCCTTCCCGAGATGTCTCTCCACAGCACTGAAGAGTAATCCACGAGCAGACTTTTCACGACGAGCTTCTGAATAGTCCATCTTCGAGACTCCAAGACTCTCGTCGTTGATCAACACGCACGTCATCTTGCCGACTCGTGGATCTGTCGAAGTACGTATCAGTTCTTGAAACGCTTCTTGAATTTTCGTTGCCCAGACTGTCTTGCCCGAGGACGGGAACCCCGTCATCATCAAGAGAGGCATTTAGTTGGTCTTCACAGACAAGCTGATGGTCAGATCTACGGACTTGGATTGTTTGTAACGTCGAGCAATATTGTATGGATCGCTTGTTCTTCGCTACTTATCGCTGCCTAGTATGTATGACCACACAGGGCTGCCACAAAATTTGACTCAATCTGACCAAAAAATAAATTGTGGAGTAAATTGGGGCTTGAGTGTCGCTCTTCGATCAGCATTTAGAGCAAGTGTAAAGACACCCTGTAAACTCAAGTGTCAACTTTGAGTTGTACATGAAGATATTGCACCCTGCTTCTATTGTGCACACCTGTACAGCTCCTTTCTTCCCGTCATTGAAGACTGCTCCATTAGAGTCCTCTCACGTTTGCAATTGCAGTGTCTGTGACAAATTGCCATTGCTAGTCCTTCGGGCAGTGAGTAAACGTAAACTCGCGCATACCTCATTCGAGTCTGATGCCGCGACCTTGAGCCTGACCAGATTGTTTGGGAGCAGTGCAACACGTACAACATCTGTGTTAGACATGAGGATTGAATCATGTAGCGACTATCGAGCAACACAATGTGATGAAGCCATGTGAAGAACAACTTCCAGCACCATATGAGCTCTTTGTAGAATTGCGCCCTCCCTCGTTCATGAATGTGATGACTTCCGGCATTTGAGAGTGCGAGTATTGATTGGCGAGTCATTTTTACACCCATGTGAAACGGTAGCCGTGGACAGTCGACCTGACTTCTCGAGACCCTCCGTCCTCCTCAAACATGACGTTCTTCTCCGACACATCTTCAACCACTTTTTTGACAACAAAACCATATCCCGTAGCCAGAGACAAGAAGGCGTCGTCCTTGTCTGCCAGATGTGGCCTGTGGTGTGTGAAAAAGACCAGGACCTGGGAGCCTGGGCGATTGGACAAGCACGACTTGCATGTCTTGAGAAGGTCGTGATGAGCTTGATGGTTGAAGACCAGATCCGAGAGCAGCAACAGGTCAAACTTCTCCTCATTCGTTCTGCTCAGGAGTTCAACTGCATCACGACCCCAAATGTAGCCTTCGGCAAAGACATTATCATGGTTGATCGATGGACAATGATCCAGATTATACTGCATGTTGTGTACCAGATCAGCGTCCGGGTAGTCACTGGCTACGACCACCTTGGCGCCATTGAGTGCACAAATGATAGATGGCAAGGCACCAGCAGCCCCGAGCTCGAGGACGTTCTTGCCCTTGATCAATGTTGGATCTCGGTCAAGATAATTCGCCATAATCTTGCCTGCAGACCATAGCAGATGACCCCATAACGGAGACTGCCCGACCAAGCGAATAGACAACTTTTCTCCGTTTAGTCTTTCGAAGCTCTGAAAGACCGGGTCCGGTAGTGGAGTATCCTCTTCATGAAACATATCCAGTCCGCCATATTCATCATCGGACATATGACCACGGGAGCGTTGTTGCACAATACACTTGAGATGTAAATTTGCTACCCGTTTCTGTGTGTCTGAATACCTCTTGAAGTATCCACTTTGTCAGTTGCGATCAACGTTGTGATCAAAATTGTTTCGTGAAGGCGCTTTCTTTGGCGCTAGAGTTTCAACGCCCCAGGTGAATACTGACTTCGTCCTCACGAGTACGCAAAATCCCTGCTCAAACGCAGACTTGCCACAAGGGAGAAATTCGCTGTCCTAGTCAGATAAGTGAAAGGCAAGATGGACAAAGGTCACGAAGCCTCCGAGGCTGAGAGGTCGCGCAATGCAGCGATGGACCAGATCAAAGCGACAAAGCCGACCATAAGTCAAGCGTTCTCTACAGTTTCGCTATCTGAGTTATTACACATAACAGAGATTCCCTGTGCGAGAAATTCGCTACTCTACGGAATTGCATCAAGCACAGTCATCGGGGGCGTCAAGTTCTTCTTGGGCAGGCGTGGTGGTCAGGCTCTCAATTGGGGCGCTGCGACCTTTGCAGGTGTCTCCTTGGCGGCTTTCGAGGCGTGCAGGTTTCAGAGGTATCAAGAGCGGTCAAGGATGAAGTATGCTGTCGATCGTGTCGAAATTCGTCGGAAAGAGGCTCGTCAAGTGGAGTGATCACCATCGAGTGCTGCATGTACAATCCAAGAGCTCGATATCATTTGATAATGCCAAAGATTACAATGCTCACTTCGCAAGTACGAGCATCGAGCGCGAAGTGCTACAAAAAGGAATAAGACTGGGCACAAAGTCTGTCCTATACATGGGATTCGAGCCATGCTCTATAATCGAGGTATGCTGACTTGCTATCGACATTTCAGGGCCACTCCGGCAGATCTGGATTCACTGCATTTTGGCCAAAATCTTTCCTGGTTTCACTGCGCTACGTGGATGGAGGAGTTGTTCAGTCCCATATTGTTGTTCAAGAGGTGTCTTCAAAGGACTATGACAAGGTGTGGAGACGATTGCCAATGATGGGAGGCAAGTATAATTTCACGAAACTTACAATTGACGGTGTCAAAAATGGCAATTGCAATAGTAGCAATATTCAGCAGTATAAACGAACCCAAGTATGGACTGAAGAAACAAACAAGAGTGCTGGTTCAGTGTAGCCTAGCAATGGACGACTGATAATTCGAGTAGAATATTAATGTTTTCCTTCAGCTTTGCAGTGGGAGCGGGAAGGCTGATTGCGGCATCTCATTTCGCGTTGTCCCACCAATTCACGCTCGACAACCACAACCAATCTGACACAATAAACCAATAAACCATCTTACCAAGTCAGTGAGTACTTCTTGGCTAGAGTAACTGTGACGCGAGTCAATTTGCTTGGATTCGCTTTTCAGTATCAGACTATCGACCATTCTCGAATCAGTGAAAGATCACATATCTCCTGGCAGGTGACCTAATTACTGGAGATACTGTATGGACCACGACTAACCCGACATCACTTCGCAGGCCACTATTGGCACAATATCGACGAAATAATGTCGGGTCTAGGGCAGGCTCCTGTAGGACCGGCCACGCCTTCCAATCTCTCGGCACGAAATACCAAAACCCATACTGCGAGACAATCATCGATCAGTCGACCGACAAGAGCAAGTGAATTGAGGTCTTTGGCGAACAGGGATGCTTCTTCAAACTTGACCCCTGTCACTTACAGAGCATCAACACAGCGTCTCCCATCAGCACATGCCCTAACAGTTCCATCATCGACCATAGGTCGTGTCTCTTCTCAAAGAAATATCTCTCCAGCACTCCAGGCGACCGTCCCGAAACTTACGAGCCATGACGACGGCGAAGGCAGATCGAATGCAGAAGATGCAAGCCAAGTGTCTCAGCTCAAACCAACACTGTATAAGAGTGCTCAATCTGTCTCCTCCAGATCACTTGCAAGCCAGATATCACCTAGACGAGCAGGACTCGGCGCGAGGACGATATCTCCTGTAGAAGCAAAACGTGCTAGGAGGACCAGCGGGATATTAGCGGGAGATGGTGACTCCACCCCAAGTTTAGGTCATGTAAAGATATCTCGAAGTGCAAGTGGCATTCCGAGTCCGGTCAAACCACCTCTGTTTTCCCGTACCAGGCCGTCTCCAATTCCACCCATCCCACCACTTCCCCATAGACTGGAAACCCTCCCAGTCCGCAGGACATCCCCTTTCAAGGTTAGAGAGCCCGGCAGATCGGTCTCTGGTCCAAATCCCAGCACGAGACAACGTAGTGTGACACTATCCACAAATCAAGACCAATCGCATAATTCACTCCAGCACAACACTGCAAATTTCGACAAGACTTCCTTTACCTCTCCTGTGAAGCAGCCAAAAATGTCTACAAGAGGAGCGCAGCAGCAAATGCAGCCTTCGAATTTACCTCCAATGAAGGTACACAGCCTTAGCACACCGACCGCGAGGAGGGTCAACAACATGAGTCAACACCTGGTACACAACAACCCTGCGCGAGGCAGCAGTATAGTCGTCCCAGAGAGCGAATCACGTCCACAGCGAACGTCACCTATCATCCGGCAGTCTGATCAAAAATCAATCACGCCTGCAAAGCTGATGCCGTCCTCGCAACACGCCACTCGAGAGCCTTCGGCGGACGATGCATCTGGCACGACTGCAGGGGAGCTTGAACGTGTCAACAGCACAAAGTCAAAAGACCTTGGCGGCTTCTTCAGTAGGCTTTCGTTATCCAGAAGTTCTTCCAGAAGTAAGCACAAGAAGAAAAAGAGCTCAGAACTTGTCGAAGCCAGTTTTGACTCCATCATCGCTGAACAGACTACTCCGGAACGGCGCAGAAGAAGGAGCCTGAGTTGGGTGAAAGGCAAGATGTCGCCATTTGGCAGCTCTTCATCTGTCCCCAAGTACGATTCTGGCGTGCCTCCCATGATTCCTAAATCCTTCACTTCCGAATCATTAGCAAGTCAAATCAGCCAGGCCAGTGATGCAGACGCAGTATCACCCAGCAAGTCCTCAAGCCGAACCACGACGGACATTCTCAGTGCAACGAGTCAGCAGCAAGTGTCTGTGCCATCGGGTGATTTGACTCCGCAGCAACTGAACACAATGGAACTCGCGGATGAGGAAATGCGTCGAACCATCATTGCGAGTAAAGGCTCAA
Source organism: Taphrina confusa (assembly GCA_005281535.1). Lineage (NCBI taxonomy): Eukaryota > Fungi > Ascomycota > Taphrinomycetes > Taphrinales > Taphrinaceae > Taphrina > Taphrina confusa. Next base: position 95,697 of record RHGJ01000028.1, on the reverse strand, counting down.
AGTATCTTGCCGAAGCACGAGCGCAAGCTGAGGCTTTGAGTGCTCGAGCTGTTCCGCGCAGTCCCGTGGACGCTTCTGAGGTCGCTACGCTCGGTGATAACCCTCTCAATTTGTACGAAAGAGGAGAGGCGATTGATTATGATGGAAAGATCTATTTTACTGGACAAAAGAACCTGCAGAAAACTGGCGGACGCATGGACTCGGCACTCAATGTCAACTTTGGATATGATGATGATCGTGGAGACTACCTCATCACTCCTGGTGATCACTTTGCTTATAGGTACGAAATAGTGGATATCTTAGGCAAAGGCAGTTTCGGACAGGTTCTGCGATGTCTGGACTACAAAACTGGCGGTTTGGTAGCAGTGAAAGTCATTCGAAATAAGCAGAGATTTCATGCACAAGCACTAGTAGAAGTGAGAATTCTGAAGCTTCTTCGAAAATGGGTAAGATCTTGACAAGTACGTGCATCTTCTTGTATTGACGTAAAACAGGACCCGAATGATGAACATCACCTCATAAAGTATGCTGATCATTTCTACTTCAGAAATCATTTGTGTATAGCGACGGATCTACTTGGCATGAATCTATATGAGTATACAAAGGCCAACGACTTCAAGGGATGCTCTCTGAGTGTCATTCGCAGTTTTGCAACACAGATTTTGTCTTGTCTCGCACTTCTCAAGACGCAACGGGTGATACACTGTGATCTCAAACCGGAAAATATATTATTGGTGAATGTTTGGGAGAGCAAGATCAAAATCATCGACTTTGGCTCTAGTTGTTTCGAGGACCAAAAGGTCTACACTTACATTCAATCCAGGTTCTACAGATCTCCAGAAGTCATCCTCGGTATGACTTATGGTCTACCGATCGATATGTGGAGTATGAGTTGCATACTCGCCGAGATGTTTACCGGATACCCCATCTTCCCTGGTGAGGACGAACAGGAGCAGCTGGCCTGCATCATGGAGATTTTTGGGCCACCAGAGAAGCATTTGATTGAGAATTCAACAAGGAGGAAACTCTTCTTCGATTCCCAGGGTAAGCCGCGCAGTGTGCTTTCGTCTAAAGGCAGACGACGCAAACCACTGACAAAGACATTGTCCCAAACAATTAAATGCAACGATGAAGCGTTCTTGGACTTCATTACCAAGTGCTTTCTATGGAATCCCGAGACTCGCTTGAAACCTGAGCAGGCTCTTGAACATCCGTTCATTACGAATACTCCCATGATTGTTACCGAGACATCTCGCAAGAGCAAGAGGCTAATCAACAATCAGTTGACCCACTTGGCTCCTCGTCCTCTACCAAAGACACCAGTACAACAGCCAAAAATCAAGGCGGGATATGCTTCTTTGCGCAGCAACTCGTCATCAGTCGCCAACAGTGGCGTTCCGACTCCAGGGAGTCCGAGCAAGACTCATAGAAGAGTTGTGAGTAACTTGCCGCTACCTCGCGAGCGACTGTCTACGTGATGGTAAAAAAGTACATGGGACAAAATATTCAATTAATTCAAAATGGCGAGGACTATAGCGACGGCATAAATATATACAGAGCGTGACGAAAGTCTACCTTTTTCATGTTGGTGTGACTAAGAATGGTACAGTTGTATCAATGACATGTAATCACTAAAATGACTCTTTTGCCATCGTTTGAACTACATTGCATGTTGCTGGATTGCCATGTTTTGCTACTGTAGTTCATGATTGAACGATCCGGAGCTCCGAGTTTCCCGGCTGGATATGGACAGGGCTGGTTCCGGGACCACCACCGTTCGTGCGTAATGACTGGACATCTGGAGATGTACGTTCATTAAAACTGTACGTTCATTAGTATTCGTAATTTCAGGGATATCCATAGACAAACATGGCAGATTTAAAGGCGAAACGACCTTCGGAAGAAATCCTAAACGAAAAGGTACGTCTTGTCCTCCCGCTCTTTTGGGAATGTTGGGCATTGACGATTCGTAGTGGGACTTTTGTCTCTCGAATATGATTGTTCAGACGGGACTGAGTCTCGGTGTGGGCGTAGTAGGATCCGTCGTCCTCTTTCGACGACGTGCGTGGCCCGTCTTTGTGGGATTAGGGTGGGGATTAGGACAATCCTACCGAGACTGCGATAGGCGTAACAATTCCCTCCCAACCAGTAATCTTACTGAATTACTCTTGTAGATTTCAATCCTCTTGATATACCTGGACAACGACTCGTCAATGCCAAAGATGCCGCTAAATTGTAATTTTGAAGTGTCAGTACAAGTGAGGAATAAGAAGAATTAGAAACACTGCACAAGGACAGAGTAGACTCGATATGATGGCGACACGACACGTCGAAATCGCAGTGTGTCGATAAAGAAGGAGGAAAAACATGATGAATTGCTACGACTAGAGGCATCCATGTGGTATCTAATTATAGGGAGAGCGAAAGTATGAATACATCCCCGGTGCTCGAACATATCAAGCACTGCCACTTATACTTGAGAAATCGAAGAGTCTGGAGAAATGTCGTCCTTGTATTCGATCATTGAGCGCGCATCGCAGTCGCTAGATCTCGCGGCAAGTGCTGACGTGGTTATCTTGCTTCTCCATGGACTTGAGTGCGCTCCATGAGCTGTTTCTCCGTATTCATGTGAACCAGGTCTGAAGAACGGTGAGTCGGTTTGTACCGATCTGATGTGTTGCGCAGGTATGCTAAACTTGTCTTTTCGGATTTGTGTAGCTTCTGAGCTTGTTGTACAACTGTGACACCTGAGCATGCTAAGATTATCCTTACTACTACTCGCTAGTTCCTCACACGAGAGTGATTCGGCTCGTGCTCTTCCTAGCTTGAAACCAATTGCTCTATCGAGATTGAATGGATCAGAGTCAATCTTGGCTTCCTCTGATTTGTGCATATCATCCTCTTTTCTTGATTGCATTGCGTTCTCCCAGAAAAGATCAAGGTCGTTACGACTCACGTCGTGTTCTGAAGGCGCGCAAGAACGTTGACAGATGAGAGATGGCAGACTCTTCAGTACAGGGGAAGCTGTCTGCTGTCTCACACTCGTGACTTCCTCTTCGTGCTGGCGAGTGCTGTTTCCCAAATCACACAGACCAGACTCAGCTTGCTTCGTGGACGACAGAACTCTTGAATCCCAGAAACTATGAAGCTGTTTCAGGTGGTTGTCTGATGAGAAGGGAATGGTAACAGGCCTTCTTGTTCGTATTTTGAGAGGCGGTAGCAGATCAACCTTCAGCCCGACCCAGTCGTCGACTTCGAGGAATCTTTTGCGTAGAATTTCACGAGAGCTAGACGTCGGAGTATGTGTGTCGAGACGGATAGATGTCATTGGATGTGACACGTCTATAGTCTGGTACGAAATGGAGATGTGTAGACTCGGTAAAATTGAGCGAAATAAATCTCTTACAAGCCAGCCCAGGTTTTTGATCAGTTGGTTGATGCGGTCCTCCTCTGCATGAATAAATCATGCCATCACTGACCAATTGCTTCTGCGTATCTGCTCATCATTCTTCTGTGATTCCTTTTATCGATGATGAACAAGAGTTGAAATGACCTACAAGTCTAGCATGGTCTATGTGGAAGCTGCTGGATTCAGGACTAGTAGGATCAAGAGACCTGAGATGAGCACCAAAGCTGTAGTGAATGATAAAATAGCTATGAAACTGTTACAGTCAGTTTCTGAACAATCACCATTTGTCATTTGTCTTACAGTCTCGAGGCAGGAAACTTGCCACGCTGCATTGCCGCTTGTGCGGTAAAGTAACGAAGGTTACCAAAGATAATCACCAGGAGTGCGAGGCCAATCAGGGTCGCACCCGCAGGTTTACCTAGTCTTCGGAGTCGACCGACCCTCTCGTTGTTCCGGTTGTTGTCATCCACAGTGTTGAGTCTGAGCAATTGTGTCACTCCGACACCCGCAGATGCAACACTCAACGATGTCCTCAACCATGCGAGATATGTCCTCTCCTTTTCACATGTCAGTGCGCTTCAATGCTAGAAGAGATAGTCTCACATTCGCTAAATGGTCTCGAGCTACAGAGCCTTTGCTGTTGTCCAGTTCCACCGAGAGATGTGCCTTGTAAAATGCGAAAAAGTGATTGCGAACCCGTCTTGGTAGAGACGCTGGGCTAGATTCGCCAATTAGAGGCGTTTCCTCCTCGGGACTATCGACCACTCGTACACTTCTCCTCTGCACGGTATGCGACATTATTCTACCACTGCTGCGATTGTAGATGGCCAAGAAGTAGTAATAATCTGTTTCGAATTGATGGAGAGCCGGGACTGAAACAGCATATCGGTGGGTGAGGACGAGATGTGGGATTTTTCTAATTGCTGCTGATTCTGATTCTGACTCTGAAGCTCAGAAAGAGTGCGAATTGCGCAATGGACCGTGGCTGTCGTCTCTCGAGCAGTGTGATTGGCCAATGAACGCCATCTCTGACCGGGCTTGCGGCTCCACAAATGAAGATCTTCCTCGGGAGCAAAATGACTACTTTCATCTTTCAAGTAGGTGAACTGTCCTCTCTCTGTAGCTAGAGTGTGCGGCTCATGTCGTTCGAAAACTACTGCGAGAGTAATGACGGGGTCAAAATTCATTACAAATACAGTCTCAATCCAGATTCTGATACCTGCATAATCTTGATTCATGGCTTCAGTGGGTCATCGGACTATTTCCATAAGAATATACCGCTCCTTGTCAAGGAATTTTCAGTCATAGCCTATGATCTCCGTGGACATGGGGATTCGGGAAAGCCTGCTCATGGAGCACATGTCAATCGACTAGCTGCAGACTTGCGCGATTTGGTACAACACATCAAGTCTGGTCTTCCCCAGGTAAAGAGACTGATTGGTGTCGGATGTTCTATCGGTGCAGCGGTTCTATGGTCGTACACGGAACTTTACACCTGTGCAGACTTTGCAAAGTTTGTGTTTGTCGATCAGGCTCCACTACAAAACTACACTGCTGACGGTGAGTGGGGACCAAATCAAGGTAATTACGGATGTCATGATGCTGCATCCGCCAGCTGGAATCAGGCTACTATGATACACAACTTTGCACAGGCCAACAAAGGTCTCGTCGCGAGTTGTCTCGGGTATCGCTTCCAGCCAAAGGAGGGAGAGGTTACTTCAAGTCAAGCTGACGCAGATGAACAGTTCTTCACCTCGATTGCAGAGAAATGCGACCCAAAGTGGCTTGCAAAACTGAGTAAGATCAAGTCTACCTCTCCAGCGATACATACTGATCATCATGATAGTGGGTGACCATACACAATACGATCACAGGGATACGATAAAATACTTGATCAATGTACCCTGTCTTGTCTTGGCCGGCAGAAGATCAGGCTGCTTCCCACTGAAGGGATCACTAGAGGCAGCTAGACTGATCAATGAGGTATCGAATGGCAGAGCACTACCAATCGAGTTTGAGTCTGGTCACTGGCTCTTTTATGAAGAGCCAGAGCGGTTCAGTCAGGCATTGATTGCCTTTGTACGCTTCCATGGAGAGTGAGTCATGGGCCGAGATTCATTGTCGTCATATTTTCATAGATAAGTTCTCCTCTGCGCTTTCTCTGCTGGTAACTGTCATATATCTGCCCATTCAAAGATTGAAGTGATTCACAAGCTGAAGTCTGGATCTGGTGAATGGGCAAACTTATGCGCAAAACAGCGGAAGTTCCGAGAACGTCTACCCCACAGATCTGCCGGAAAGTTCACGACTGAGGCTGAGGAAATATCAGGTCAAGTTTCATCCCAGATGCATAAATGTACGCTACAAATAAGCATTGCGATTCGGCAATATCAGAATAGATTGCATCAGCGAATGTCATCTGTATAGTCGACCCTCCAAAGGCGATAATCTGTCGCACACACATGTCCGATGTTCATAATCTGGCAAGTACAGCGGCCGGGCTGCAAGAACAACTGATTGCTTCGCTCTTGGCTTCACTGGTTCCAGCGAATGCGCTAGAGACAAGCAAGAAACCGAAGAATGATGAGGTGCCAGCCTTGAACCTCGGTACCTTGACCGTTAGTGGAATGCTGTAACTGCTGTACAAATGAGACTAAGATTGTTAGACCAATTTTCGGAAATTCTCGAGTCGGATTGGTGTCGTCTTCAAAGCACAAACGGTTCTGGAATCAATTTATCGTTGGAAAAACGCACGAGAAACTCTTGGATATGGCATGATATGGACATTACTTTGCGTGCAGCCATATCTTGTAGTGGCATTGCCATTCGCCGCAGCGCTGTTCTGCCTACTTGTCCCATCATTTCTACAATTACATCCTCCACCTCCATCAAATATACCACTACCTCCAGACCTCGATGCCTGGTCAACCAATACTGGGCGTGCCAAAAAATTTGGTGGCACTGCTGAGGGACGAGACTTTTTATATAATATGCGCGATATACAGAATGCTATGGACGACTATACCAAGGCATACGATGATCTGTCTACTACGATAACGCAATACGCAAACTTTGCAGACGAGAAGAAATCCTCAGTGACATTATTTGTGTGTGTGACGGGCATGTTGGGATCTATGGTCGTTGCTGCATATGTGCCCTTCAGGTTCGTGGCCCTGTTGGGTGGATGGTTGGCTCTATTTAGTGGGCATCCGTCATTCAAGGACGTTGTGCGCGACATTCGCGCAATGAGTCGCAAATCACAAGAACGATTGGTGGCTGAGATCTCGAAGAAGGTCGAGGATGAATACATCAGTCCTGATATTGGTCCGGAGATTAGGAATGTCGTTGTTTATGAATACAGGAAGCCACCTGGCGATCCATTCTACTCAGGATTCAGTACAATTGGGAATGCAGGCTCAGAAGACGAATACGTGACAAGCAATATCGAAGCTGTGCAACCACCACAGGGCTATGCTTTTGTCCCCGACAGTCGGTGGACGATAGCCAGAGGTCAAGAGCAGATATCTGGAACATTGAAAAGGACGACTATGAAGAGGAAAGTCGTTCGACAATTGTAATTTCTATACATATAGTCTGCAGGCTTGCAGCGCTAAAGAAGCAACGAGCAATGGTCACGGTGTCCGCCAAAAGTAGAGTGTCTACACTTGTATCTGCTGTTGTCGATGAAGCCGAAGCACCTCTTGGGCATCAGCACAAGACGGCCCCACCCTGTTTGAATTTTCTGATCTGAATCTGTCCAAAACAATACCATATGTCATGATCCGATACTGACAAGGACTAAAGTGTATACATTAAATCAACACTCTAAAAATTGTCTTGCCTTTGATATAGTGGCCGATTCTGTACATAGATCAGAGGGAGGAATTGAGTTGCAGCACAAGGCACATCCTATAGTACGAATTTATGAAGGATCCATTGATAGCTTTTGTGGGCAAGCCTAGTTCTGGAAAATCAACTACTCTCAATGCCCTATGTAATGAGGAAGTTGCCAAGATGGGGGCATTTCCATTCACGACAATTGAGCCAAATCAGGGAGTTGGCTTTCTTCAAGTCACCTGTGCTTGTACCCGGTTCGGAAAGCAGGCTCAATGTAAGCCATTATACGGCTCTTGTATAGATGGCAAGAGACGCATACCTGTGCAATTACTAGATGTCGCTGGACTGATACCGGGAGCTCACGAGGGAAAAGGTTTAGGCAACAAGTTCTTGGATAATCTTCGTGTTGCGGATTGTCTGGTACATGTAGTCGACTCCTCGGGCACTACGGACGAGATTGGCAAGGAGTGTCGAGGTTACGATCCTTATAAGGATGTGGCCTGGCTCAAGACTGAGATTGTCCTGTGGATCTTCAATAACTTGAAGACCAAGTGGGGATCCATTATTCGTCGGCACATTGCCACTAAGAGCACTGCAATCGATACAATTCAGAATCAATTCTCGGGATATGGATCTAAACCGCTCATGTTGCAGAAGGCTTTCGATACACTCGCACTGAATTCCGAGGCTGCTAGGATCGAACATTGGAATCTCGATCAGGTCAAAGACATGGTTAGTGCCTTTGTTGATGTTAGATTCCCTACAGTCATTTCACTGAACAAGATTGATCATCCAGGTGATATGCTCGACTTTGCCACGCGTATGCCAGCTAATCGATCACAGATTCAGATCAGAATATAGCCAAGATTGCGAAGCATAATAATCCAAACACGCTCGTCCTCACGTCGTCCATTACCGAGATCTTTCTGCGCAAACTAGCAAAACAAAAGTTCATCAGGTACGAGGAGGGGAGCGAATACCTCGACACTATTGAAGACCTTGGGCCAGATTCGGGACTGAAGGATATGGACGAAAGGACCAAGAACCGAATCGAGAATGCACGAGACATGGTTCTATATAGACACGGGTCCACAGGAGTCGTTTCGATCCTCCAGAAAGCAGTCGAGATGATGGACCTTACGCCGGTGTACATTGTACGTAACATCAACACCTTTGCACATAACGAAAAGAATGACGGCGTTTTTCGGGAGGTAGGTCTAGCAAAGATCGGGTCACGCATAGGAGACATAGGAAAGTCTATACACGGCGGTGAAATTATATTTATTGAGACTGGTGAGTGGTTCTGATGTCAAAGCGAATAAGAGTGCTGATAAAGTAGCTGGGGCTGTCAGAGTCAGTGCGGATGACATGCTGAAGCCTGGGGTCAACGACATCTTGAAGTTCCAATTCGCAGGTCAAAAATGAGCAGGCTAGGAAATCTTGTGGCAAGAAAAATGAAATATCAATATGAGATCATCAACAAGCATGGGCTCACTTGTCTGCCAATCTAGTCAAGGCGGCTTTCGTTTTCACAGTCAATCACAGAGACATTGCATTATTCAAAATAACATTTTAGAGTGAGCGCAAGAGACGAAGGAGAACTGTATAGAACACAAGACTGCAGCTGTGAATCGAATAGACTACCTCAGCTACAGGTGCAGGCTCTTCATACTCACCAGAGCTGTGCCATCGATAGACAGCTTTCAGCACGTAGTCAGCCAGCGCTGCTTCAGCAAAGCTCTCGACGATTGATCTGATCACAGCTGGATTCAGGCTCGTGTGCTGGTGCACATGTGTCAACGTGTGTGCTGGTTATAAATAGAAGGCTCACTTTTGGAAGCTAAGCACCACTGCTGTATGGACAGTCTCCCGCGAAGATGCCCACGACAATCCTTATAATTCTCGAGGCAACACAGTAGAGCGCAGGCAAGATGTCGTCTCGACATTTCATAAAGATTCGCAGTCAAGATAGCTTCAGAAGGAGTCTAGCCATAAGTAGAAGTGACCCCTGGCTGCGCGCGCGGAGTGGCCGTGTATCCTGAAGCTCTCCCCTGGGGAGCACTCAAAAACATCAGGCACTCTATTCAGCGCCACCCACACCGATATATGCCCGTGAAGAAGCCATTTGATGTGCTGCCCGCGCAGTTGGCCAATGAGACATCTGGATGACAAGGAATGAGAAGAGATCGTGCTTCTATTTTGACACACGCGTGCACTTGAGCAACCCAACACAAAAACAGAAACGCAGACTCTTGCACACAGGAGATTACGCTCCCCAAGTGTGGATGGACAAAGGTGGCCACAGCCCGTGCTGAGTACTACGGAGATCTGGTACGCAGACGAAAAATACACAAAGCAGCTCTCGCATCCACCAGGGACGAACCGTGCCTGTTCTGCTCTCCTGCTCTCCCTTACTCTCACGTCCCTCCTACTGCCTATCCTTGCTCGCCTCTTCAATTGACCAACGTCTTCTTTGTACAACCCTTTAAACAAGTTCTTCTCAGTCTCTCGCTTACCAAGATACCTACTTTAGCAGGCATCAGATCCTCGCTCATACCACACTCATTCAAGTCTTGTGTCACTGTAACACACACATATAAAAGATGTTGTTCAACACGCTCGTTGCTTTGCTACCTTTAGCTTTATCGCCCGTCTCTGCTCAGACTGCAGTGACCACGGGAGTCACAGGTAAGATTCAATTGAAAAGGTATCAAGGAGAACTTTGTCTGACACGAAAACAGGAACTGCCACAGCAGTAACAGCAGCTGCAGCGCAGGCTACCGTGCCAATCACGGTCTCTGGCAATGCTTTTTTCCGTGGAAACGACCGATACTACATCCGTGGAGTAGATTACCAACCAGGTGGATCTTCTTCGACAGTAGATCCGTTATCCAGCAAAGCTGCATGTGACAGGGACATTCCGTATTTCCAGCAACTAGGGATCAACACAATCCGAGTCTACCAGGTCGACAACTCTGCCAATCATGACTACTGCATGAACCTTTTGCAGAAGGCAGGTATTTACCTCGTTCTCGATGTCAACACTGCTCAGAACTCGATAAACAGAATTGATGCCGCTTCCTCATACAATGCACCATACCTTCAGGTACATTCAATACTTTTATTTCTAGCCTATCACACCATACTGATCATCCTTAGCACATTTTCGCTACTATCGATGCTTTCAAGGGATATACAAACACCATGGCTTTCTTTGCTGGTAATGAGGTCGTGAACGACGACACGAACGTGCCGGTTGCCACCTGGGTCAAGGCCGTCGTGCGAGACATGAAGCAATACATCACTGCTCAGTCTTCACGATACATTCCGACCGGTTACTCTGCTGCCGATGTGGCAAACTCTCGAATCCCCTTGGCCGAGTACTTCAACTGTGGAGCAAATGCCACTCGAACTGATTTCTATGCATTCAACACTTACGAATGGTGTGGTGCAAGCTCTTACACGCAATCTGGATATTCACAATTGGTAGCTGGATTCAGCAACTATTCTGCCCCTCTATTCTTTTCCGAGTACGGTTGCAATCTGGTCCAGCCAAGACTATTCACCGAAGTTGAGGCCATCTACAACACCGAGATGACTTCAGTGTTCTCCGGAGGTCTTGTGTACGAGTACTCGCAAGAAGACTCTGCATACGGTCTCGTAAATGTCGTCGATGGCTCCAGCACAGTCACTCTTCTTACGGATTACACCAATTTAATGAAGGAGTTCGCCAAGACCGCCAATCCGACCGGTGCTGGTGGTTATGTCACTGGACTAGCCGAGTCTGCCTGTCCGGCAAACACATCCACCTTTTCGGGTGTTTGGGCTCAGGATGTCCTACCAGCACAACCGGCACAAGCTGCATTATACATCAAGAACGGTGCCGGCACACCCTTGGGCAATTCAATCACCACACAAAACCTAGGTGGCAGCGCCAGCTCAAACGTCACGGCCGCCGCTGTGTCTGGTTCGGCAAACAGTGCTGCTCCTGCGGCTGCAAGTGGTACTAATGCGCGGACTTCTTCGACAGCCAAAGCGTCGAGTAGCTCAACTGCCACGACGAAATCTATGGCAGTCAACGTTCAGGTCTCACGATACAGTGCCGCAGTCCTGACTGTCGTGCTCGTCGCTTGTGGTCTGTTCATCTGAGTACCATCTCACAAAAAATGTATCACATGACCTTTGACTGTACAGCCTGATTATCCTAGACAAGCACTCATACTTTTTCTGAATAGCATTATACCCTTGCAAAGCGAATTGAGTGGTTGCATAAAATCCCTCTCCCGTTGGTATTCTTGTATCATCCCTTCACTTTTACGATTGTTCATCGGTTGGCATCACGGGAGTGCATGACCTCACCACCAGATTTTGATGTGTCGAAACTGCTCCACAATTCGCATACTCGAGTAATCGATTGTGCTTCAATACAAGTATGGTCATTAGAGGTGTGTCGTGTACTTCTCTAGTGCCCAGACTTGCGATGCCGTTTCCGGGAAGAGGAGTATTCTTGCGCAAGAGTTTCGGGACTGTGCAGAGATCGAGAGGATATGCGACAAATCCATCGAGTGAGGGATCAATGGTCACTACGCGACTGGTTCAGGCAGGACTGGGAATGAATTTATTGCTTTCTGGGTATTTAATTTATCAAATGACGCAACAAGAGGCCAAGACGAGGAAACAGCAAGAATCATTAGATTTCGGCATGGACCGTATCGACGAGGTGAGTCTACATTGAACCTCTTTAAAAAAAGGTCGATAATGAATTAATGGCAGTGTTTGAATAGAATCGATTTACGCAACAATGAGACGACGGGGTACTTTGAACGCGTTTCCAAGAGGGTAGAGGCTCTTGAAAAGTTGGAAGCGGCTCAAAAGAAGAAGAAGTAGTAATTGTCAATCTTATCAAACAAGTCATTAAATGGTATCTTTACGACTCGACACAAATATATGACAGACGGTTGACGAGAAGGATGCAATGCTTAGCTTGATTATGAAGGGAATAGGGATAAGGAAATAGTCGTCTACTGGGCCGCCTTGATGGCCTTGATTCTCTCCTGCGCACCAGCCTTTCGTTCCTCCAACGTGAGCTTCTTGGTCTGGTACTTTTGTGATTCGGCCTTCCAGTCCTTTGACTTGTCGCTCGGCACGAAGGCCGGGTTCTCTCGAATGTTCTTGTGTGCTTCGGCGTAAATGTCTTCCAACTGATCCGACTCGATTCCGTCCTCAATCAGACCGGCAAACTGTTTGCTGAATCGTTCCTCATCGTCATCTTGCAACATCTCCATGTACTCGGCAACGTGTCCTCCAAAGATGTACTTTCGAAGAGTCTCGGCATCGAGTTCCTCTCCTTCAATGTCCCATCCTGGGAATCTGTTTGGGCTGTGTGGAATGTAGAGACCACCGTCCGATGCACCCTTGAGTGCACCAAAGATTCGTGATCCAGTGGAGGTTCGCTTGAGACCAACGTCAAGGAAAACCTTGAATGGTCGTGGGGCATCATCGACAGCCTCGGTGACGGTGTGCTCACCATCAGCCTCCTCGACTCCAGTGTAAGTCTCGTCGAGTCCGAGCTTCTTGAGTGCACGTCGAGCAACCAAGAGACCGGTAGCGTAAGCGGCAGACCAGTTGGTCAGACCGTGCTTGATTCCATATTTTGGCAATTCGTGAGCATAGGCGGCAGCAAAGACAACATCTCCCTCAATCTTCGAGTAGATGATCTGACAGGTGATGTCCTTCTTGGCGAATCGGACGACCAACCTGTATTTAGGAGCGTTGTACTTGTTCTTTGCCTGTGAGATCAATCTCTTTCGTGCATAGTAGTCAGTCTTTCCCTCTCTTCTTCTTCGGTACTTGGTCTGGAAACGCGAAAAGTACGCTGGGTTTTTGACAGTCTTCTGGAACGGCATCTTTTTATGCTGCTAAAGAATGTCAGCGTGTGTCGTTTTCGATGAAAATTCGAGCGACGAGATGATCCGCACAACCTGTCACTGGTTTCAGGACAATTGCAGGAGTATTGATCGTCAGTCCGTGCAAGACTTACAGTTCGATGAGTGCTGAACCAGGAAGAAAGATGCTGACTCGAATGCTAAGTTTTGATAAACTGCACCCATAGGCAGCCTCACTTGCCGCAGGAGATTCGGACTGCGACGAATGCGATGCGACTCGTGCGAAAAAAGTAGTCCAGTCACGTGCTCTTCAAAACATCCGTGTCTGCACGTGAAAATGTGCTTGCAGCTCATCCATGGATTAATTAGAATCTCTGCTGCTATGTTGAGTTCCGATTATGCTCTAGTAATACTGCTACAAAAACCCGCTTGTAATATTCATTTCATCATGGAGTTGCCCTAACTGTGAATGACCTTCTTCACCACCTTTTCAAGCTCTTCCAAATCTTTTGTGGGAACCCGTGTCATCTTCCTGCCGAGGAAGTTTTGAATCTCGTCCATTTCCTGGAAGGATTTCTGATCGTGCACAAAATTGATACTGATTCCAAGACGACCGAATCGACCTGTCCTGCCAATTCGATGTAGATAAGTTTCGGCATCGGGTCGACCGTTTTGATCTGTTGGCATATCATAGTTGACCACCATATTCACCTGTAACACATCTATACCCCTCGCAATGACATTCGTAGTGATCAAAACCTTCTTCCTGCCTTCTCTGAAGTCATCCATGATCTGGTCTCTCTCGGCCCCTTCTTTGGCTCCATGAAGCGATATTACCTGATGACCCTCCTCTGTCATCCTGTTCGCTATGTAGTCTGCAGTCTCCCTTTTGCGCACAAAGATGATCGACTGACCAATAGTCAGGATGCCATATAAGCTGCTCAATATGTCATATTTTTCGCCTTCCGAGTCACAATCCATGTAAAGTTGCTTAATTCCATCCACAGACAGATCTTCTACTTTCAGCTTTATTTCATTCGCAGCAGGAGCAAACTTGGAAGCAAAGTCTTCAACTTCGGCCGGGAAAGTGGCAGAGAACAGCACAATTTGACTAGTTTTAGGGACCAATGACCGGATTTTGAGGGATTGTGAGCCGAGTCCCTGCCGATCCAGCATATTATCTGCCTCGTCTAATACCAGTACTTTGATCTCTTTCGTGTTTAGCGCATTTCGCTTTACAAGATCCATCACGGTTCCTGGAGTTCCGACCACTATTTGCGCAGTCACTTTCTGACCTTTCTCGATCGAGTCCTTGAGAGCCAAAGCAGTGGTCACTTTAGTGAATTTGCCCATTTCTGTGACCGAATCCATTATCTGTCGAGCTAATTCTCGAGAAGGTGCGATACACAGAGCTTGAACGGCATTCTTAGTGTAATCGACCCGTGTCAGCATGGTCAAGACGAATGCGGCAGTCTTGCCGGTACCGGATTGTGATTGACCGATCATGTTCTTCGGGGGATCTGCCAAGAGTAGAGGTAAAGCACGTTCTTGAATTTTGGACGGCTTTTGAAACCTCATGCTGTACAGACCTTTGAGCAAGTCAGGATGTAATGGCAAGTCCTCGAAGGATTTGGCTGAATAGAGTGGAGAATCGGGGTCAGCCTGTAAATCTGCAAGCTTGACTCGCACCTCTTGAGTAGTCTTGATCAGATTTTCTTCCTGTTTCGCACTTGGATTCGTAGATGTCTCGCCTTTTTTGGGCGACTCTTGTGCCTCATTTCCATTCCGTGTTGATTCTAGTTGTTTCTTCTCAGGTGAAGGAATGTTTGATTCCTTAGGAGCTGAGCCTGCTGGCACGAACGGCTTGGCCTTTGCAGATGATGGTCCCAGTCGATCCTTGAGGGAAGCGCTTTGGATCTGAGTAGAGAGATCGAGTACTGAATCCTCATCTTCGCTGTCCTCATCGGCCCAACTCTTCTGAGTTGAGCCTGTAGTCGGTCTCAGGGGATCAAGACTCATATATTAGACCCACGATGACGAAAGATCGTCTGCTGGAGAAGTAAGCACGACTATGTTTTGTATTGTGTTGAATGGCTTGTGCGTTCTGCAGTTGACGAAATGCTCAACTCGCGGCTGGTGGAGTTGAATTCTTGTTCATGTTTACCCGACACGTACCGCACTTTCAGTCGACGCGACCTGCGATACAAGCTCAATCAAGCACTACTTTATTGCCCTTCGTGATCTTGCGTCTCCGGTGTTGTCATTGGGTGGGACAAGGCCTCTAGCAGGTGGATCGCGTAGATGCGAGAAATCATCGTGAGTTACAGTCCTAGTAGAATCTGGCATGGAGTGCTCAAATGAATAGACAATCCAAGCTGGACAGTGCGGCAATCAGATCGGCTCGGAGTTCTGGAAACAACTATGCTTAGAGCATGGAATAAATCAGGACGGTAATCTAGAAGACTTTGCGACAGAAGGCGGCGATCGCAAGGATGTTTTCTTCTATCAGGTATGCTAACAAGCCGCACAATTTCTTGGAATTTATCTGACCAAATCACAGGCCGACGATACTCGATACGTCCCCCGCGCGATTCTGGTCGATCTAGAACCAAGAGTCTTGGACACTATACAAAATGCCCCTTATGGTGGTATATACAACTCAGAGAATATCTTCACTTCTAAAGATGGCGGAGGAGCTGGCAACATTTGGGCTAATGGATATGCACAAGGTGAGAAGGTCAGCGAAGAGATTATGGACATGATCGATCGCGAAGCAGATGGCAGCGACTCTCTCGAAGGTTTCTCATTATTGCATTCCATTGCTGGTGGTACTGGTTCAGGTCTAGGATCCTTTCTTCTCGAACGTCTCAACGATCATTTCCCGAAAAAGCTGATTCAGACGTACTCAGTGTTCCCCGCCAACAGTGGTGGTCAAAGTGATGTTGTTGTGCAGCCCTACAATTCAGTACTCGCATTGAAACGGCTTACACAGAATGCCGATTCTGTCGTCGTACTTGATAATGCAGCGCTGACACGGATCGCGTCAGATCGACTGCACATTCCCGAACCATCATTCACTCAGACGAATCAATTGGTATCCACAGTGATGGCAGCAAGTACACAAACTCTGAGGTATCCAGGTTACATGAACAATGACATGGTTGGCATGATGGCTTCACTAATTCCGACGCCACGATGTCACTATCTGATGACATCCTACACTCCATTCACAGGCGACATTGTCGATTCGGCAAAGACGGTACGCAAAACTACTGTTCTTGACGTTATGCGAAGACTTTTGCAGCCAAAATCTCGCATGGTTGCTGCTGCACCAAGTAAGAAAAGTTGTTACATCTCCATTCTCAATATCATCCAAGGCGATGCGGATCCGACAGATGTACACAAATCCCTGTTGCGAATCCGTGAGAGGCAACTTGCGTCATTCATTCCATGGGGTCCCGCTTCGATTCAGGTCGCACTCACCAAGAAGAGTCCTTACGTGCCGTCACCACATCGTGTCTCGGGACTCATGCTCGCGAATCACACTTCAATGGCATCAGTCTTCAAAAGGACACTGGAGCAGTACCATCAACTTCGCAAGAGAAATGCGTTCATTGAGCAGTACAGAAAGTTCCCCATGTTTGAGGACGGTTTGGAAGAATTCGAAGATAGTAAAGAGGTCGTACAGAGTCTGATTGATGAATATGAATCTGCTGAATCACCAAACTATCTCGATAAACCTGAAAAGTAGCCGGACATTTGATTACACAAAATAAGCTGTGTGGGTTTCGAGACTTAGCGAGGGAGCGAGCAGTGGTGATTAAGTGTACAGAGCTTTCTTCTTGTCTATATCTATATATACATATATTTACCTGTCCATGATACCTAACATCACTCCTCTGCCTTGACTGCGGCCATAAAATAAGGACTCGTTTCCGGAGACGACACAAAGTGCGCTACCTGCTCTTCCGGCAACTGGTCCAAATCATTTCCAAAGGTGCCCTGTGATGTCGGCAATGCATCAAGGAGATTCTGAGCTTGATCAGCTTCGACTTTGATTTCGACTTTGACTTTGCGTTGCGGAAAGCGAGCTTCGTATGATTGCTTACTGGGGCTCAGACTCGCCGGAGTGAGGGGACCGCCGTCCTCAGTCTTGACTGTCCTGGGCTTCTTGCGAGGATTCTCCCGCACGACCACAGAGGGACATAGTAGTGGTCCCTGTTGACTGAGAGGGCACTCGCTGCACCGTCGACCGATTGGCTTGCACGTCATTTGTCCGTGACCGACCATTAAATGATTGATTTCGCGCCAGTACGATCTCGGCAACCACGTCTCCAGTGCCGCTCTCGTCTTTTCGGGCGCGTTGGTCCTGACCCAACCGAGAAGATTGGAGATGCGATGGACGTGGACGTCGACGCCTATGCCGACGACTTGGCCCCAGGCGGACGACATGCACAACATGGCCATTTTAGGTCCCACGCCGGGTAATGCCATCATGCCCTCTGGCGTATCGGGAATGTCGCCATCATATTCGTCACGCAAGATGACGGCTACACGTTTGATGAATTTTGATTTGTTGTTGTGCATACCCGCCGGTCTGATGAGTAATGCCAGATCTTCTTGGCTGATTTCGAGTAGATCCTCCAGAGTGAATCCTCTCGGCAGTGTTCGTTTCATGGCGGCCATAACGAGTGCGTTTGCTTCGTCTTTGCACTGTGCTGACAACATGAGCGATATTAGACAATGCAACCGACGGGTCTTTGGGTCAGTATGTTCGTGTACATCGCAGCCCATCGTGTCGACTGGAGCTGGTGGTCCATTTCGTCTGAATTCTCGAAGAGCCTCGAATTGTATTTGCCAATTATCCGGAGGTTTTAAATCCTCTATATCGTCCTCTGACTTGACAACTTTCCGTTTTTTTGACGAGCCCTCGACCTTTTTGACTTCCTCTTCTTCTTCTGAAGTCGCGGAGTCCTCGCGTTTGACTGCGTCAGCGAGCCTCACAACGCGAGTGGATCTCCGCACGATTCTCGCTGACATCCTTACTTGTTCTCGGAGTGCTATGGGACCTTCATGATGTGAATCGCACCTTTTTGGTGTCTACTCACCACTCCTCGGAATAAATTCTTGTGCAAGTTTAGAACCGGCGATTCTCTCTTAATGTAATTCGCGAAAGTCTAATGGATGAAGTCATCTGTATAATGTGGAGTGTTGTGACACGACAGGTACGATGTACTTCAGCTACTGATCAGGAGCATTGGAGTGATCAGATCAAGTAGACGACGGCCACTCTCAGTAGCCCTGAGTCCTCCGGACAAGAAGTCTTGTTGATACTCTTGTGGCAGAGAAGGCAGGGAACTACCGACATCTGTCCACTCGAGAAACCCTTCGGATTGCAAAAAGTTGACCTGTTGCATGTCCAAGCACGATTCAAGAACTTTCCCGGTGGCATTCTTGAATCGACTTTTAGAGACTCCAACTTCTGTACGGAGGCCAACAGCAATACACTCTTCGGCGAAAGCATTGTCTAGCACATCCATACGAGCTATACCATGTCCCAATGCAGTGACTTGCCGTGCCCAACGTGTTGGATCTGGTATACAGCGAGTGCGATATTTAGTACCGTCAATGCCAGTCAACCTACCATGCGCTCCCGGCCCAACACCAATCTGTGTAGTGTTAGAGGTTGTGTGGGAATCGATGATCCAAGTAGCTCACCAGATCTTCGTGCATCCAAAAAGAGAAATTGTGCCGACCATACTTTCCCGGAAGAGCAAAGGACGAGATTTCGTAATGATGCAAGCCAGCGTCCACCATGGATGATACAGCAGCATCGTACTCATCTGCAGCATGATCCGCATGGGGCATGATTATTTTCCCTGCCTTCACATCTCTACTGAGTGGCGTGCCATGCTCAACGGTCAACTCGTAGAGTGAGACATGCCCTCCGACAAGAGCATAAGGTATAGCAATCTCAAGCTCTTTCGTGATGCTGGTCTCGGCCTCGTTCGTCCTCTTATCTTTCAAAGGATTGGCAAACATCAAGTCAAAGGAGAATCCATCAGACAAGTATGCCTGGTCTTTGACCAGCCGATCGAGAGCCAGTCGTGAGTCCTTTGCGGAATGTTCTCTGTTGAAGTCTCTCAGTTGTGTAGTGTCTATGAGAGACTGTAAGCCAAGAGACACTCTAGTCACACCATATGATTGTAGTATCTTAAGATCCGGCAATGACGTCGGATTCGCTTCAAGCGTGACTTCTGCCCCGTGGCAATCATATCCCGACCGTCTGAGGTATGCAAGGACATCCCTGACAAGCCAAGGTGCTAGTGAGGGTGTACCGCCTCCAAAGTATACACTGCGCAATTTCCAAGATTCTGATATGTTCTGCTGCTTTTGCAACGCGTATGACAGCTCATTGATGTACGAGCTAGTGATGGCCGCTTCATTCAATGAATCCGGCAGCTTGTATTTGTTGAAGGCGCAGAAGGTACATATTTTCGCGCAGTATGGATAGTGGATATAGATGGATACTGGCTTAGGCAGTCCTCTCATGCAATACAAAGATCCATCGACTTGAAACCTCGATTCCGATACTCGATTCCGTATTCCATTCACAAGCTACTGTTGGAAATGATGGTGGTGTGTTGAGATTAAGGCCAGCTCAACTTTGTCCCACAGTGTTGCAGTTGTGGCACAGGTGACACTGGTGATGTCCACAAAAGAGGATATTCAAGGTGCAGGTTGCATATCTGTAGGCAGCTAGATATATATAGATACAGATACATGGTAAAGATCTGATTCAATGTGACACCGTATCGTCACTAACATCTGTGAGCAGGTATGGGTCCATTTGGTATATACTGTGTACCGGTACGGTAAGTCTGATAGATCTGGTGCTGCTCTCAGCCACATGCACGGCGAATGAATCGGTGAACTTTCCCAGGTCACCACTACTTCCAACCACGCCAGACACCAGCCATCAAGGAGTGAGAACCACGACAAATCCATGCACTTTTGCGTGGGCAGCCCCCGACGAGTGGTCCAATTCAGATAGGTTTTCCGAACATCGCAGAAGACAGGATCCCTCGCATCACACAGATGTCTGAAAAGGAGGCCAAATTAGCTGCGGCTAGGAAAAGAGCGGAGCTGCTGAAAGCCAAGAAAGCTGCAAAGATAGAATCCGACAAGATAGAAGACAGTGGTAAGGACGTGGGAGACGCACACGTACATGAGACTGTGCCGGATGGCCCCGATGATGAAGGGTCCACCACTACTGAGACTGCAAAGTCTGAAAAGGACGATCTCCAGAAGGAAATAGCGCGTCTACAACGATTACTTACAGAGAGCGTATGTGTCATGTCGTTATTCAATGCTCCCAAACTCACAAGTACAGCAAAGTGAGCAAGAATCTCTGAGGAAGCGACTGGAGGAGGTTGAAGCGGCCTCAAAGACGGCAGAGCAGGAGCGGAAACTCCGAGTCAGTGAGCTCGAGGATTCGTTAGCTCGTCGGGAAGATCACGTTCATACATTAGAGCTTGACATCTCTAAATTGAAGCAACGAAATGAGCAGGACGAGACGGCTTCTACCATATTGAAGAGCAAGTTGGAGGATATAGAGGCGGAACTGTCTGCCTTGAAGGTCAAATCTGACGATGCAAGCACTTCAGCGGTCGCTGCAGTCCAGGAGAAACTTGACAAAGCACTGACTGAGCGAGAGTCATATCTCAACAAAGTCCAACAGACCGAAGCAAAGCTAGTGGATGTCGAACACGAGCTTGCTCAACTCAAATCAAAGGTTGACGAGGCTCGTGTCAATCAGACAAGCTCTAACGATGAGCAGCAATCTCGAACTCAAGAATCCGAGACGAGGACCAAAACACTCCTGACTGAGAACCAATCTCTCCTGAGCCAGTTGTCAGAGTTGAGAACTCATTTGATCTCTGTGCAGGACGAAAAATTCGCCTTGGGAGAGTCCATCGAACGTCTGCAACGGGCACTCAAGGACGCAAAAGCCAATAAGCCAAGCATCAAGAGTAGCTCCGATGTCCCACGAGCGCGCATGTCAAAGGACTTTGACAGGTCGATTTCCCTTCAAGACGTGTCTCTCGAACAGAGCCAAGACAATACAAACCGTGATCCGAGAGATCCTCCACCAGAATTGCAAAACAACGTCAGTATCGATCTGACTTCATGGTACGACAAGAATGCTGGTGAAGTCATCGAAGTGTAAGCGCCATTCATCAGAAGAGCGTCAATAGGCAGTACATAGTCAAATTCATAACTGTACCAATGTAAAAATCACGAACAGCACGTTCCAGCCTCATTGTAGGAGGCTCGAGATGTCTTTTTGAACAACAGTCGGTCCTCATGAGCAGTCTTGCAGGTTACACTCAACTGCACACAAGTGATAGAAAAGCTGTTTTATGTTGTCCCTCAGCCAGCCAAAACGCTTCAGCGGAGAAATCTGGCTCCACTTCCTCCCTCCATCAAAACCTGGGCTGAGCAACGCACTCCTACTACCACCAGGAACTTACTTTGTATCACACACATTCACTCGCCTTGCATATTTCATCCCAATTGCTACGAAGAACACTATCACTCCCTTACGGAGGTATCGGGACGATGAGTGGTCCGACTATTGGTCAGGCTTTGAAGGATGCATACAAGCCGACCGATAATTGGTGGGCATCCCATGCTATTGTCTTGATCGGCACTAATCAACTAAGGATCTCCAATGGTATCAAGTGGCTAGACGATCTCCAGGAATTCTATCGCGAAAGATCCCTGATCGAGAAGGAATATGGCACGAAATTGCAGGCATTGGCGAAGAAGTACCAGGAGAAACGGACGAAGAAAACAGCGAGCCTTAGTGTTGGTGACAATCCTACTATGACACCTGGCTCTCTCGAGAATGCATCCGTTACTACCTGGACTCGAATATTAGATAACACCAAATTGTTAGGTGATGAAAGGGCGGCGCATGGTGAAGAGCTTAGGATGCAAGTTGCAGAACAGATCAAGTCACTTGGGTTCAAGTGGGAGGATTATCGAAAGCAATGTGAGAATTACAATACGCACCTCATTGAAGAGCGTGATCAGACATACGCGGATTTGAAGCATGTACAGAAGAAGTACTTCGACCAGTGTGGAGGTGTTGAGAAGGAACGCATGAGAGCATCACAGGATAAGAAGCACAACAAACAATTACAAGCCAACATGGCAGATATGAACAATATGAAGAACAGCTACATCATCTCGATCAATTCGACCAATGCTCACAAGACAAAGTACTACCATGAGGACGTTCCAAACTTGCTCGACATCTTTCAGGATCTGAATGAAATCCGGGTGCAAAAACTCAATGTCATCTGGCAGAAAGCGACACAGCTTGAGCAATCGTGCCTCATCAGACAAGGTGGTCACTTGGGTGCCTCTATCGAAGCAATCAGTCGGAATCAGCCAAGTCTGGACACGCTTATGTTCATCCAGCACAACACATCTAATTTCGTGGAACCTCCACCACTGGTTTTCGAGCCTTGCCCGATTTGGCATGACACTCCAGAAATTGTCGTGGACGACGCCTCGATGATATACCTACAAAACAACTTAGCGAAGTCCAGACGCTCATTGAACCAACTGACGACTTCCGTGACGAACAAGCAACACGAGATCGATGGTTTGAAGAAGCTGAAAGCTGCTTATGCTGCAGACCCGACAAGAGGCAATATCGAAGACCTCATCATGAATTTGCTCAGGTCCAAGATCGAAATTTCGTCTGAGGATACCAAAAGGAACAAGCTGGCCACCGAGGTAGCAACGATAACAAAAGTGGCAGGTGACATAGATCGAGGCATGACAGAGCACGTTTTCAAGTCTGCCTCATTTGCCATCCCCACCACCTGTGATTTCTGTGGCAGCACGATCTGGGGCATGTCGCGCAAAGGTTATCACTGTAAAGCTTGCTCATATAATTGCCACAAGAATTGTCAGATGAAGGTGCCAGCGAACTGTACACAGGAGAAGGGCAACAAGAAGACAGCGGAAGGGAGCATGGGCCACAGTATAACGAGGACAGATACTTCAAATTCTACAGCCAATAGTGTCTACGGAGTGGGAGGTCGTCCAGCGCAGATGTCAGACTCAGACAGCGATTCTGATGATGGTGTCGCGTCAACGAGATCTTCGGCTCCGTCAAGCACACCTGCAACAAGAACGACCGGCCCGGTGAGACGAGCACTAGCTCCACCGCCTACATCAGGATTCGCAAATGGATCGACTCCATCGAGTAGTGCAGCTACCACTGAAGTGCTGTACGCATACGATGCAGCAACCACGGCAGAATTGAGTGTCTCCGAAGGCGATATGGTAACTGTGCTGACAGCTGATGACGGATCAGGATGGATCAAGGCTAGAGGACCTAGAGGAGAGGGTCTCGTGCCTGCTGCTTACGTGGAGGATCCCGTGCCGAAAGCATCATCAGGAGTGAGTGCTTCGAGCAGACCGAGTCATGACAGGACGATAAGCACGGCCTCCTCTGTGAAACAGCAGTCTGGTGGTAGAACGGGACCGGCAGTTGCACCCAAACGATCCGCGCAGAAGAAGCACAGACAGGTTCGAGCGCTTTATGATTATGAGGGGAGCACGCCTGAAGAACTGAGTCTAGTGGAAGGGGCTCTGATTAATCTCACAATTGAGGATACTGGGGATGGCTGGTCCACTGGAGAATTGAATGGGCGCACCGGCATTTTCCCAACGGCGTATGTAGAATAAATAGGGCAACAAGAGTATTTCTAGTCGAGTGAAGCTTGTTGGTAAACCTTGTCCTCAGTCGTGATTGTAAGCTTGATTGTCTGCCTGTTTAGCCTTGAGCCAGTCCTAGTCGAGTTCTGCCTATCAAATTCTGCAGCAGAGATTGCTGTGTCTTGGTTTTATGCTGCTGCTGAGGGACGCAACCATCCTTTGAGACTATTCAAAGTCCAAAAACCTCTTCCACACTCTCCAGCCAGGTCTCTCCGTGACCTGTGATCTTCCGCTGTTCCGCCCTGTGGTGCAGGAGAAAGAGGAGGACACAAATCCCAACAAGGGCGAGAACGACAATAAAGATTGTCTCTCTGCGCCAGAATGCCGCCCTGAGGAATCCCTGACTTGCCTTCTTGCGCTTGCGCATCTCTATCCTGGCAAGCCTCACCTTTTCATGACGTGATTTGTTCTTCCAGTCATTCTCGGCCTCTTCTTTCGCGAGTCTGGCGACATAGGTGTTGTCTGCATCCTCCGAGGTTGGAATGAGCCCGTCCTGAGCATTGTTTCGTTTTCTCATAAAGGACATGCCTTGACCAGATTGTCGTTGTGAAGGTGAAGGAGACTTGACTGTGGACTAGAGGATAATCATCTGAGTGTTGCCGACTGTTTCACCGAATCGCAGAACAGTGTCCACTAGAGGATGAAGGCCGTTGGAGAGGAGCAAGTTTTAGAGACTCTTGAGTGAGTGAGTGAGTGGATGCGTGAGTGTAAGAAACGCGTTTACGGGAGGAGGAAACGCAGGCGCGACTCCTTGCCGTTTCAACTTGCGCCCGTTCAAGTTCTCTCGCCAGTCAGGAAAGTCACCAACACAACTTTAGTCCTTTCATATCCTTGGGTCTCCTTTATTCATCCCTGCTTCGCTTCGAACCGTTCTCACCTTCAGCAGCAAAGAACTCGTGCCAAAGTGGTGCTCGTGTCTCTCTCCTCCATTTTGTATTTCCGGTCTGCAACGATCTCTGGACAAAATCCTGGTGATACTTCTCCTTTTCTCAACTCTTTCCTTCTCTCTGCAAGTGGTCAGGTGTCCTTCAAGCGAGCCGACTCATCGCCTCTCGTCAAAGCAATATCTGCCTTAAGCGCATCACAAACTACTCTGTCATCGATCGCGGTGCTCGACAACCCAATATTATCAATCAATCTTTATAACAACTATCTACCGGGATTCCACAACTGTGCCAATCGCCGTGTGGGTCCTTAGTACTACGCGACATTCTGAGCGCAACGCGTCGCTGGCGGCAAACACATGGCGGTCGACTCCATGCGCATTTCGCAGATCTTGCCGACTGTAAAGTGCTCGAAATGCAGTGCAACGATATCCCTTAACGACATGTCGAACCACATCTGTAGTCGTCCGAACGGCAATATGGGAACCATAGCAGAATCACCAACTTCTACGCAATTTGAACATGGCCAGCGGCCTCGAGAAAGGTTGGCAGGAAGGACTCAAGATCGCGGCATCTTCAATTCGGCAAACAAGCTCCGTAGAAATCCAGATGCCATGAATCCAGCTTCATCTCACGAGACGCTTCAAAGCACGGCAGACCGTGACGAGACCACGAGGTATCCGGCTGCTGATGCTCGTGCTGTCCTTGGCAAGATTCATAGTCTAAAGACCGGAGTGCTTGGATCTCATGGCTTGCAAAGGCCGATTCAGCAATCGAGGTCAGGACCCATTCAGACCTATGACCCAAGAGCGACTATGGTGCCGATAAGGGTAGATCAATCTCATCGAGGTAGACAAGGTACAGGACGGCCAATTCCCCCTCGTTTGAATGACCTATCGCATTCCCAGCAAGCTGACGACGCTCGTTCAATCACTTCTAGTCGTTCGAACAAATCTTTCAACCCTACCGCAAAATCTTTCGATAGTGCGCGTCAACAGCAGGACGAAATGTTCGCTTCTTCTCTATCGCCGACAGATTCTGGTCCGTTCCATCACGTCAGCTCGAAACTTGATCCCACCCTCTTTGTCCCATCAGATGTCACATATAGCAGCAATGGCAAACCTCAGCGAAACACAAAACCTAGAAATCAGCATCGCCATAGCGCATCGGAGGATTGGGAGGATCAAGGCTATGATGACAACGCGGACACGTTCAGCATGACCTCACACAAGTTTGCCTCAACCACAGGCCCACGATCTACTCGATCTGCTGGCTCCAACTTCTCGAGTTCAAGCTTGAACCATAATGTGGCACCTCAGTATGGTCATCAGTCGAGACCCCAGGAAATGTCAGACTCAAATCGACCACGCACGGCGGAGTCTGCATATTCATCGAGGTCAACACTGCGATCTGGCAAGACATTGAGGGACATGCCAGAGGACTACTCCAATTTCCCGCAATGTGACGATGGTGCTTCTCATAAAATACACCGGTATGCTGACAGCGCCATCAAGTATCCACATTCTCAACCCCAGCAAAATTTTCCCACCATCAGCATCGAGCCTTCACGAAAGCCCCAAGGCAAGACACATGTACGCAACGAAACGAGCTCTTCTTTGGGCACAGTTCTCACGAATGCAAGTCTGTTCAGTGCACGTTCGTCAGTCTCCTCTCCACCGTCTTCCGAAGTCAACTACAATCTCCAAAGTCGCGATATCCGTTACCGCGCCCAGGCGCATACCCCAACTCCTTACGAACATGCTAATGAGGCCACTCCTACCATCAAAAGTTATCAGCAGTCGAAAGCGGCGACTCAACAAGAAGCTTCTATCCTTCCACGTTCAGACACGACCGGGAGTTTTGACCGTCTTCTACAAGATATCGGCACATCTATAGACCAATTAAAAGTACCAAAGACGAATTTTGCCCCTGCACAAGGCAGTCCGTCTTCAAATTACTCTCCGATTGTTCCTGCAGAACCATTCGCCAGTCCTCCATATAGCATGGCTGCTCCAAAAGTGCTGGGCAGTCCTGCTTCCCTACAATCAAAAGACACAACATCCTCGAAAGGTAGCCGGAATGCGGAGCCTCACAAAAATCGCGTCAAGGATACAAAGTGCATGGCATGCGCCCAAGTCATCACGGGCAAGTCCATCGCGTCGGCAGATGGAAAACTCTCGGGCCGATACCACAAGACATGTTTCCGATGTACCGATTCGTCGTGCCGACAGGTTGGGTTTCCGGATGGTCAATTCTACGTCTACGACGACCGCCCATACTGTTCTCGTCATTACCACGCCAAAGCGGGCAGTTTATGCGCTAAATGCGGCGAGGGCATCGAGGGCGAGTGTCTCGCCACGGTGAATGATGAACGATACCACGTCCACTGTCACGCGGCCCAACAACACGATGGGCGGAATTATCGACATTTTTAACAATTTATTTGAATTTAACCTTGATTATTTTCACGATTATTTCCTCACGACTCTTTCCAGGGATTGATATTTATTCTTCTTCTTTCATCATCTATTCATGTAAAATTTATAGCTCAATTTAGGAGAAATCTATCGCGTCTTGATGACACGACTCTATAATCAATCTTTCCTTATTCGCTCCTGATTGCAATTGTAAAGAAGGTTGTGATATAAGATACTGGGCCCTTTATTCGACTGTCTGACTTTCGAGTATTCAACAGGCGATTTCGTTGAATGAATGATTTTGTCAAACACAACTTGTGGACAACCACGATTCGGACATTTGAATGCTAAGCGTACCAACAATCTTCGTAAAGACTAAAGAGTACGCTGGAAATAATGGACAAGTCACGTCAAGACATCGTCTCACTCCAAATGTATCGACATGGCATTTCGTAAAGCTTGTTATTCTATATGTGTCTACTCTTCCTGAATCTTGGTCATGACTATTCTTGGATCCTTCACTTTCTCTAATCTCCTTAGCTCTGTATCTTGTCGTCAAAATTCCAAGTAATTCTTCATCATTCTGTATTGATGCATGGCTAGAACTTCATCGCACGCCGCTCAATGCTTAGAATCCTCCTCGCTTTTGTTCCCGCTCAATGGCCCATCGTACCCCCGTCAGGACATTGTCCGTGGTGACTGTAGGCTTGTACTTGGGCTCTCCATGTTCGTCCTTGTACACTCCCGTCCTCACCAAGATTGAGTCCCAGCCGTGGAGGTTGGCACCCCGAATGTCTGATTCTGGATTGTCTCCGACCATGTAGATGGCTCTCGGTGGTTCGTCGATGCCGTGCTCAAGCGCTCGCCACTCGGTCAGCACTCTGGTTGCATATTCATAGGTCGCATTGTACTGATCATGTTAGGACTTTGTGCAAAAGCAACCAATGTGAGACTACTTACGGGTTTGCCCAACTGAGTACACTTGAACGGTTTACCATTCGTGGCCTCCTTGTACAATGCTTCAATACACTACGTTAGTTAGTCTTTTTGTGCCATATGAGCAAGTTTCGTGGCCTACCATCCTTAGGGCACCCATGCCATACCTTGGCAGGACATTTGGCGTGGCCCAAAGAATATCTGGGTTGGAGAAGAAGATTGGTGGACCTTCTTCGAAAGTCTTTGACCGAGTGCCCATGACACCCCCTTTGGAGGTAAGCAAATCGAGTATAATCTGTTGATCTCCTGCCCAGTCTCGAGAGTCTGCAAAGACAAAGATGGCATCAATCTTGGTTTTGCTAAAGTCTCGCGGTCGACAGTGGGATTTCTCCTCCTCAGTCAAGGTTCGGAATGGGACCACTGATTCGTCCCAGCAAATGATATCTCCCGGGATGATGACGTCCTTGAACCCATAGGACTCGGCGACATCTCGACAGATGTGGCCCTCTCCACCAACGACCAGCACTGTATGGAACTTCTCAACCATGCCACGCTATCACTGTCAGCCTCTTGTTCACGCCTTACAACGATGGTGATCGCGTGATTCATACGAAAGGGGTGTGACTCTGGATGAACTGCGCGATGGAGCATTCTACCTCCAATTTCTCACCGAGTTCCTTGCAACGAGCATCCTCCAGCTTTCCACCTCCATTGGTGATGAAGATGTATGGGATCTTGAGATTTCGCTCATTTTTGCCATTGAGTATGGCCATGGCCTCGATTGCTTCCGGAATCGGTGTACCTCCACGTAGGAGGACTCCATCAATATCGAAAGCAAAGGCATAAGGTACCTCTGGAGATTCATCTCCGCTGTCCTCATCACTCGCAATGCCTTCGTCATCGATATCCTCGCCAAAATCAACTATTCGTCTGGCGTGCTCGATCTCTGCAGAGATAGACTTTCGTGAGGATCGTCTTCGCTCCATGGTGGGTCGTTTGATAGGAGGCTTGCTTCCATTGAGACTTGTGTTGGCAAGACCTTCTGTGGTAGAATCGATGGCAGAGTCGCCATCGAGTTCATTTGTAAAGGTCGTGTTCTCTTCACCCTTGAGTGATCTGGTGGAGGCACCTCTGTTCAGACTTGGTTTCGATGACGCCATAATGTGTGATTATCTACCAGAAGAGTGGTAAGGGTGGAAGAGTGTGTCTCGAGTAGTCGACAGGAATTTCTGACTCTGAGAAACGGACGAGATAAACTACAGGCTGATGAAAGTCCTGTCTGAGAAGGCGAGACTGTGTTTAGAAGAGAGAGAGAAAGCGTAACCTGTGAGGTACAGAGGGCAAGAGTGTCAGAAGGGAAGAACGATGAGAGGAGCGGGAAGGATTGACGGAAGCGGGAAGGAAAAGACTTAAAGTTTGAAGGCAGATCTGCGACTTCAACTCAATCTTCGCCAATCACTCACTCACTCACTCACTCACTCACTAGTAGGGTCAGTACGGTACAATACAGTACACACGATAGATTGGTCAATTCCTTGTGTCATCCGTTCCATCAGACACGGAGCACCGTTCTTGACATTTACAAACACCAATTCTGTGCCTGTCACTCTAGGCACTCGTTCACATAATTAATCAAATAACACGGAAAGCGAATCAAAAGCTATTGCATTTCTAACTCGACTTCCAGGCTTGCTGGGACTTCTGCTGACTCATTCCTACAGTGGAACACGGATTACTTGAGATTGGCTATCAGCTCAATTCGCATATCATTGTTTGGTGGGAGACCGATGAATCCTCGCATAAGATTCTCAAGCGCTTGACGCTGCTTGTTGAGTCCGTTGATTGCCTCGTGCTCTGGCTTGTGTAGTGGAGCTATAAATCGTTAGTCTCATTAAGGTGGCAGAATAAAGGATAACTTACCTTTCAACCAATAACTGAGTACAGTCAGAACAGCATGGAAGGACGAGAATTCAGAATCCTTCTCCGCCTTGTACTGAACTCGTGAGAAGAGCTCGGCTACTACTACCAGATCGATGATCAAAGGAGTAGCGAGCAAAGAGTCCTCACAGACGGTGTTGACAGTGATGGTGTTGCGTCCGCCCATCAAGATCTCAGACTCGTAGGAATCCATGGCGATCTTGGTGTCACCTACCGCTGGCATATACTTGATGACAATTGCATGGTCAACCGTCTTGCCCTTTTCCTCGTTGTACAGAATCTGATTCGAAGCAATAATGTCGTCTACCACAGATGCCTTTGAGATCTCCTTGGATCGGAACTGTGCTGGCGCGGATAGATTGTACCCATCGTTGTTTCCCAAATGGTTGTACGACGCGATAGAGACTGGTCGGATTCCAGCATCAACCAAAAATTGAGCCAGCACGGATTTCAACTTGGTCTGACCAGACTTGAAATCATCACCTCCAATGAAAGACTCGTGTTTTTCGGCCAATTGAAGGGCACCGGGAACGAAAGTGTTTTGTGGAGATCCGTTTATGAATGGAATGCCTTCAAGAATACATGCGACGGCGAAAATAGTCGATGGTGCGATCTCTTCGTGAGAGGCTTTGATACTCTTGATCAAATTGTCAGCGGTATCGTTGACTCCTTCCAAGATGGAAGCGTATCTCTCAGTGTTGGCTGTCCACATGACAATGATCTTCTCAAGGTTGTGCTTTTCTTTGAACTCGCGCATGTCCTTCTGGATGTGCTCCACATGGGCCCATTTGTCACTGCCAGGGACGACATTGTCTGCCCGTTCTCCTTGGTTAGCAGCAATGAAGTCTGGGTAGTAGATGGAGGGGAGTGGCACATACTGCGCAAGCTCCTTCGCGACCTGTCGCTGCAAGTCGTACTCCAAGACTTGCGAACGCTTCATTGCCTCGGCCAAGTTGGTGCTGCTAATGTCCCAACCTCCAATAACGAGATCATTGGGGTTGACCATAGGTAGGACTTCGTTGAATGGAACATAGAAGTCTTCTCCCTTTTCATCAACGCCAATCTTGACAGTTGCCGCCTGAGAAACAGAACCATAGTAATTGGACTTTACTGGTCCTCGACGAGTCTGAAATTCAACATTTCGTCGGTTGGCATGGACGACAGCAGTCATAGTACTACCATTGTTTCCACCTAGACCGACCATCATCAATCCAGTCTTTGGGACCTTGGTCTGAGTCTTGAACTGGACATTGGTCTTGGTCGGTGTGACTTCATACTTGTCTCCGACTTTCTTGACGATGGAGTTTTCGTACACGTAGTCGGTCAAAATGTGACCATCCTCCACTTTAGTCTTATCACTGTTGACAGTAATCTTTGGGCCTACAGCAGCGCTGGCAGAGCCATTGGAGTAAGATTCGGTGCTTGTTGCGTGTGGTGCCATTTCTCAAATTACTTTGGCGAAATGCGTTGATACTGGCTTGAGCCTGAAGCTTTGCTGTTGTATGGGTGGTGAGAACTTGGTAAGCTAGTTCCGAACCTGGCATATGTATCAGCATTTCTCGGATACAGTGCACTCCAGCCCTTTCGTCAGGCCACAGGGGCAGGATAGAGGTCTTACGTGATGGGCAATAGTTCTACTACTTATGACTAAGTAGTGACTAGACAGAAATGATGTTGTTGTAGAAGGTTAAATTGGTCAAATGCAAACTTTGTTATGTGGTTGCAAAGCAGTGAGAGAGGTAGGAGGAATGGGTTGGGAGGAAAGGGGGGTTTGGGGTCGGACCCTGGAAGGCAAGACCGGAGGACGGGTGCGGGTTCAAGTTGACAGCCTTCCAAGGTTGGATGTGGGTGGGTGAGTGAGTGGGTGCGCCAGCTGGGGGCATCATAGATTGATTGATTGAATGCATACGAGCAGAGACGATCAGCCAAATTTGTAATCTCGGCGATTTTCTGTCTGCGAGTCTGATCGCCTCGGCTAATCAGCTCAAACAGTCTCAATTGCTCTCGCGGCATCTCACCTTGAGGTGGACTCTCAACCATAGTGAACTAGTCAGACTACCACACACGTAGACAACTCACAACAGAAAGTCATTGGGATACAAATTTCCACAGTCAAACACAGATGGCAAGTCTTTCACGAGTGCTAAGCTCGATCATATCTGTGGGTGATGAACAAGCCAAGAGTCAACGAAAGATTCGTTGTTCTTCATAGAAAAATAGGTGTAAGATGAATAATAGTCGCCAATGCTACGCTTGATGCGAAATATGCTTATCGTGATGGCAAAGATTCCATGATTTGTGCTGCAAACGACAAAGTGTCTTTGTGATTTGTACCCTCGTCCATATAGTCTATCAAAGGACCATGACCAATGAGAGGAGCAAGGCTGTCGCTGTGAATGAGCACAGCGCCACGTAATTCATCGTCTGACATTCACGGAGACTCCCGGATTGCAGTGCGGGCTGTACAACATTCGCAGCTGGCGAAGTCGAAGTTGCTACCCAGACTAGCACCGACGCGGTACTCGTGGTCGGCCCGTTGGCTCCTTGTACAACCACCAGCGTTGTCGAAGTACGCAAATTTGCAACTACACCCGACGGAGAAACCGGCGAGCTAGTGGATATCATGCTTGAGACGACTCCTGTGCTCTGTGACAGCACTGTTGATGAATCAGATGTGGTTGAGCTGGGTAATCCGCTTTGTGAGTTCTGGACTGTCCGTCCATTGTTTGTAGTCGATGTAGACATGCTAGTGGTGTCTACGACGGGCACGACAACTCCTTGTACAGATGCACTTGTAGTAGGCACGCCTGCTACGGTTGTTGACGGGGTTGCCAGCATGGATCCACTAGTGGAGCTTGTTGGCACAGCTTTGGACGAGGTCGTGGAGGTAGATGATGTCGAGCTTGAGGTTGTTGTGGGAGTTGTGGGATTTGTTGTTGACGGTGTCACCGAAGTTGTCGGTGCTGGAATAACCACTGGAGCAGCAGTGGTCAATGTAGACGACGTGATTGCTCGTAGACTTGTGTTTGGATCCGTGGAATTCTCCAACTGACGTTTCGTCATGACCTTTTGATAGGTGTCTTCGTATTCTGCAAGATTTGTCGAATCTGAACTCAGACTCTCGAACTTTTTACAAGGAGCATCGGGATTGTGCAATAGCCTATGAATCTGCAAGTCTGTTAATCACCCAGAACAGACTACTTCGAGAACATTGACATACAACAGATCTTAGCTGTGGCTGTGGTAGACTGAGAGCATCCGCTTGTGCCATCACCTGAGCTAAGCATAGAAGCATCACGCTAAATAACATATTGAGTATGAATGTTTTAGCTAGCATGTCGAGGAGATAAAGGAATGGGGTATAAAGAGATTGGCTCGTCGAGCTTCGAGTGACTGGACTCCGGGATAGTGGTGCCCTTGCGAGTTCGACTCTGTAGTGGCCACTTTCGAATTCCTGTCAGGGACCTCGGTGAATGTCGCTCCAGGTTTGGCAACTCGTCTGTGACGAAGGGTTGGTAGGTGGATGAGATCAGACTCTTGCATAGGTATTCTGCATAGTGGAACGAAGACCCTGGGAACTTTTGGGATCGGTGGTTCCCTGCTGACAGGGACGGAGCTCGATTGTGGAGTGCCGAGACTTCCTGGAGGAAATTGGCTGCTGCTGCTGTTGCTGCACAGTCGATGCTGCCTGCACTGAGTTCGGCTGGGCTGCATTACAGCTGCTGCAGTCCACGTCCTGACACGAGACAGAGATCGATGATTGACCAGTCCTTCTACAGTTGGAACGGTGTAGGTGGACGCAGGAACCTCTCGATGACTGTACGAGCACATTGAGCACGGCCTCCACGCGATGATGAAATTTTCATCAAAGGTAGCAGCCACAAGGGAAGGGCTACCTATTTTGAGCCTACAAGAACTTCAATGACTGGCTACTGAATCGAATCTTGACCTCCCCTACCACAGGTGGCTTGCACTGACAGCGATCGTGGCTGGTGCAGAAAAGCGCGCCGACTTGAAGCTGGCGATGGGCGCTGCTCTGTAGCCACACGTACGATGTATGCCTGCCTATATTTGCAATCGTCTTGAGCGTGCTGCAATCAGCAGGCAAGGCATGCATATGCATATCGGGCACAGTATAGCTGTACATACTGAGTTCGTCCTGCCAGAATTAGTACCCTCCCTGACATGCTACAATTGTTGCAGCTGAGATCGAACACTGAAGCTTCGAAAGTGTTTGCCGGCATGTCAATCTGTAACGCAGACTCGAGTGCTACACTTCCTCGAGGGCCCGAGTATATCTTCGCTCATGTATGAACGTTCTTACATTGGGACTTTGAAGCAGTGGCTCGTGACCAATCATCTGACGTGGGCACCCAAGAGCTCGATCTGCAATGCAGACCTTTAGTGGAGGCCCGAACGAGACTCGCGCCATCTATACTTAGATCTGCTCTTTCGAGAGCTCGAGCCTTGGTCCTATGCAAGGCTTGACCTCTTCCAATTACAGCTCTCGAGTGTCGCTGGATCAAGACATGTATCAGCACTTGAACCGTTGGCCATCCAACTACTACCTGCTGTACCACACTTCCACTTCCGCATGCACTTCCATCATGCTGCATTACCTTGATTGACCGGCTGGTCAGAGTACCGCTTCTTTTCCGTCTAGACACTATAGTTATTCAATGTAGCCATGACTCAAGTGACAAGCCACGATTCCAGCCAAGATGAAGGCATGAATATATATCTATGTAGGTAGAATATGTTGCATGAATAATGAACACATCTATGATATGCTCGATGCATATTTCAGCTACATTTGTTTATCCTGGTCTATGTGAGGAATGCCCTCTTGCTTGACGTGCTTGAATTCTGCCTGGCAGAACTGCACACATTTTCTACACTTGCTTCTCCCACAAATATTAAATCGCAGACATACCGTGCTATCTGCCTGATAAACCAGTCATGGACTCGATCATAGAACGCTGGCAAAGTTGACGATAAATCCACAATTTAGAGTACATCTTCAAAGAATTTCACATTGGACGGAGAGAATATGCAGACTG
The DNA here is from genome assembly GCA_005281535.1 of Taphrina confusa. Lineage (NCBI taxonomy): Eukaryota > Fungi > Ascomycota > Taphrinomycetes > Taphrinales > Taphrinaceae > Taphrina > Taphrina confusa. The sequence goes on along the minus strand of RHGJ01000028.1, from coordinate 60,531 downwards.
CTGAGTCCTAGCCACGATCTTTTCGTGGGAGATTAATCCACTGTGAAAAGTGACGCAGATATCACGGAGAGTAGATTTTCCATTTATATTTCTCTCTGTATTAGGTGGTTTTGACCAGGCTACCAAATGCTCGGTCTGGACCACATAGTTGTTTACTCGACTAGATTAGGTATTACTTTGTACTTTGTGTGTCGTTACGAATCATGCCATATGCTCATGTCTCCGCGAAAACTGATAAATCGCTGCTCGCTTATCCCTCGGCCAGACGTAGATCTAGTTGTGCTACTCCAGCACTTGCTTATCTATCCAGATCACGCCGACCACCCGCCTCACTTGTGCTAGATACGCTCTGATTTCGTGGCTTCTTTTTGAATAGATTCGAGAACTTCGATGGACTGGAACTAGTAGTCTTTGGTAGTCTGCCTGGGTTCGACTTTTCTAATAAATTCGGCACGATAGCAATACTGACTGGTCGATGATGTGGCACTTTGCTGGGTTGTGAGCCATGAGCGGCTTGTTCCGTGACAGGGTCTGACAATCCTTTCCGACCACTCATTATGCTGAATTCAGATTCCGTTGCAAGTACAGAAGAATTCTGTGAATTGCGCCTAGAACTTGCTCCATCACCTTTGGAAGCCGATGGAGCTGCGTGAAGACTACTCTTGACTGAATTATCAGCAGACTGACCTTGCAACTTTGTTAAAGGTGTGGATATGACTTGAGTTTTTGCTGAAGGGGCCTCGTCGTTTATACTATGCAAGGTCCCAGATGGTACGCCTGAAGCTGTAGTAGGGACGGTCGACGTGAGAGCAGGCGAAGCTCGACCTAGTAAGGGCGAGGAGACGTGCCGCGGCGTAGATTCTGATTCGCTTTTGATACCAGGGATGTTGCGTTTGGTAGGTACTGTGTTCGAACGCGATAGAGTGCCTGATCGTGTCGTAGTGGATGATGCTCTTGATAAGACACTTTTTGAAACGGACATGTCTCTTGTCGGACTATCTCTGGATTGCTGCTGAGTCACAGGTGAACGTCTGGGCGCCTGCAATGTCCTTCGGCGCGGAATGTTGGTCTTCTGTTGTTCCGGGGCGGTAGCAACGTGCTCTTTCGCCGGAGCACAAAGAGAGTCTAAGAGGAAATGAGATTGATTATCGATCAAGAAAACAAGGACTTCTTGAGATAACTTGTACTCTTGAGGAGCCATGTCATCCCGAGGATGAGTGATAAGCCCTGGCTGGAATATCGCGGATAGATTTTCTGATGTCATCCGATTAATGTCTGATTTGGAGGCGAAGACCGCAAGTAAATCGAGTATGTAGAGCAGCAGCTGTCGATTCAAGGGTGGCAGTGATGCGACCAACTCCTGCATTCTGACGATTATCTTGTCAGTTGACCAATTATTCTTTAGTGGCTCCCGGAAAGAGTCGTACCAACCATAAGGAATGATGGGATCAGGTAAGTGATTCAAATATCGTCGTAGTATATTTGCAGCATCATGGACCGTGAAGCCTGCCCAATCCAATCCCTTTCCATATTTGGGGGGTTGATCGAAGATGCCCTGCAGATCTTTTATCCGCTTGGCACTACCGCTAAGTCGAAATATTCCTTCAGTCTCTGTCGCGTTGTCCTTGAGATATAAACCACACTTGGCAACGACTATAGGAATGTAACCGTAGATAAATGTCTGACCATCGTCGTTATAAAGTGAGATTGCGACGTTGGCATAGACAATACTTTCATGTAGAGGTACACTGAATATACCTGTATCTCGTCAGTTGAGGACAAGGTTCAAATCTTGCGAAAGTCTGACCTCGCTGAATTTCTGTTTCCTTCTTTGCTGGCTTGGACTTGAACTTTGCCCACCATGAGCTGAGGCCCTCTGTGGATGTAGGCTCTGTAACAATATTGCGACTTGCGATGCTCGCCATTCGACGATGCGAACGCGTCAAGTCACTGTTCGGCTTTGGCGTCCTAGTGAGTGGTCACACTCCAAGCGAATGTTGCGAATCGCGATGACCAGGCAATTTCGTGCTGAGGAGGAGGAAGGAGAATGTCGTTTAACACGAAGTCAACGTCAGAAGTGCGATTCGTGATGCCACTTTGGCAGTCGCTAACCGCGGTGTATGCTTCTCTACTGCAACCCTGACGTATTTTGTAAGGTCGCTCTTCACTGGCTTGATATGAGTTCAGCTTTGAAACACGTCAACGGAATGGATTAGCTTGTTTTGCGCAAGTACGATGACAAAGAGGTCAAGGTTGAGAAGACTTGGCGGGACGAACGAATGAAATGGCAGGCGAACGAGGCAGCTGCCAACTGCCCAGCTGCGTGGGTGGAAGCGGGAAGTAATTTGGAATCAAACCTGCCGAACGAAGTGTGTACAAACCTGCCTGCATGCGTGCCCTCTCCTTTGACAATAGCTCATGCATGGTGCTTTACCTTACACGACTGAAGACTACTAGCTATACATAGGTGTAGACTACAAGACAAGCAGCAGATAGTGACTGCAACACACAATTCTAGTCCAGACGCCAGCCTAATGTCATTGAGATTACACAAGCATGAATAAACAGGTCCTTTGAAGTTCTGTAGAAACACATATACAAGCCCTGGCTCTAGACGTTATCACGAAATGATATTTACGTTGCAAAAGTAACTCCGCGTGTCGCGATGGAGATAGTCTGTCAGTGTTCTAATCCTGAATCAGCCAATATCACTGCTTCATCATTTTTTAATTGAAAGTAGCACCATGTGAGTATGTGCATGCAGGTGACTTCCTCTGTCATTGGGAGGTCCAAAAGGTTGGATATAGCGCTCCCCAGCAAGTGCAGTGGATGATTGAGCTTTTCTCTCTCGATGCGTGTTACGGACCAGTAGTTACCACATGTCGTGTCCGTTCAGTATTGTCGGCACGTCTGATTATCAGGATTACTGGTACGGTAAATCTAACACTACAGAGCACGGTAAGTCCTTCCAAAAGCAGAAATCTCGTCCGCTCTACCGTTGCCTGTAAATCACTCATACGAGACCTGTTTCAGGTTTACTGGCGGTTTTGCTTGCTTTGGTCTTATAATGGAGAGTCCATGATCGTCGAGCTTATGTGTCTGCATAGCAATACGGACAGTGACCTGTATCTTGCTTGGACAACCTTGATTGCTCGAACCCGCGCTCGTGTTCCACTATGCACGGGATGAGAATGATTGCATCATGAGCTCACCAAAATGGTTGTGAATGATAACGAGGACGAACTATATGGGTTGAACGATGTTCATGATCAGCTTCTGTTCCGCGCGATAGTCGAATCGTGGGAAGAGACTCGGCAAGCTACCGGCAGCAGCGCGACCACAGAAATTGTGGACGGATCTGTCAATGCTGATATCAGTACGTCGAAAGGCGTCCGCGAGCAGGTCGTCAGTATTTCATCAGCTTTGCCGGACAGTCGGACCCTGCTTACAGACTTACTGGAGAGCGGTATGTGTGTGCCTCATCACAAGTTAAAGAGCCTGAAGTTGATTGTGGTTATAGATCACAGCAAGGTAACTTCTGAGGACATCAGATCTCTTGAGGTCGAAAGAGAAGCCATAGGACTCTCACCATTCGAACGCTTCAGATCTAGCCTCAATCGGCTGAGTGTTACAGATCTCGTCAGTCCTGCTTGGTGTGAGGTCCAATTCCAGTATGATTTAGAAAAGGGCGGGAAACGTCGCCGCACAAAAGCTATGAAGATTGGGCACGAATTACACAGCACTCTCGAAAAGGAGGTACATACCACCGTCCTGGTAGATTTGGATCCCGATATACCCGAGGAGAAATTTGGTCTCAGGTTGCTGAATGTCCTGGCGGGACTCGCAGAACTGGAGCGTGGAGGCATTACTCGAGAATTTCCGGTGATGGGATTCTTGAATGGCGTCTTCGTAACTGGAGTTGTGGATCAACTTGAGAAGAAGGGTGACTCTGTACAGTCGAACGAGCAAGATCTCATGGCAAAGTTCTTGAAGCGACCCATATCGACAAACAGTGCCAGCATCTTCCTAAGTGATCACAAAACACGAGTGACCAAGTCGGAGCCATCAAAATCACAAGCTGACCAGACCAAATTGCAACTTATGATCTACTGGAAGTTGTTGTCAGACATGCCTAGCATGGACTTGAATAAAGTCCTAGCTCGTGAGTCACTTGAACCTGATCAGACATTTTCAGACAACTTTATACGTCAGATGTTGCAGAGTGCCGGAGCTACACAGGATGTTGATGTCTATGACATGCTCGCGCATAGTAACATCACACGTTTATGGTCACTTGTCGTACCGAGGTTAGAAAGGGCTAGGCAGCAGCTGAGCAGCACCTTGGTGATCAATTATCTACATCAGGGTTCAGGTAAGCACATTGCAGCAAAGTCGTTCGAGCTTGATCAGTCGTGGATGCAGGAGCGTTTGACGAGCATTGTGGCATGGTGGGATGGCCGACGACAAGCTCGTGGTGTACCAGTCGAGGAAGCCTACAAATGCTCCTTCTGTCAGTTTGAAGAAGGCTGCACTTGGCGCTTGGGCAAGGTGCGTGAGGGCATTGAGAAACACCGCGTTCAGGCTCGTCAGGTCAGGACTCCTACCGAGACTCGTTAATTCGTAGTAACTTTTACGAGAAAGAGGGCTGTGCCTTGTCCCTGCATTGCTGACATCCCAGCATACGTTGACGGGAAAACCCAAACTTTTAGAGTTTGAATTGGACACCCATGACATCAGTATATCGTTTAGATTATGCTATAGATATGGCAAAAGCAGGCAATTTTCTTGTTCTGCAAAGCTGTGGCAGATGGAGTAGGTTCTCCGATATGTTTTCACAGTGGTCAGCAGGCGCACTTCGCAGCTGTGTTACTAGCAGGTCGTTTGTGTTCATACGACCTCTTCTCCGCGATCGATGAGTGGCTGATACACGATGCTGAAGAGCCTTTCGGAGAAAGCGTGGGATTGAGTTTCGTCGCCAATCGAAAGATCGCACAATTTTGCACGTGCGAGAGAGGTCAAACACCAAAAGAGGCAACTCCTCCCACACAAGCCACCTACAGCCACGTCCTGGCAGCTTGTCCCACCGTGATTGAGTTGCGCCCCGATTCTTACCTCCCAAGTCCCATTCACCGGAGCGGAACAGGGTCTGCCTTGACTGCATATTCTCCTCTAAGCTTGGCTAAACACTTAGAGTGTAGTCTTGACTTTCGACGCGAAAGGATCCTTCGATTCCGTTGCTGAATCTGCTCAGATTTGCGCGAGGATATTCATAATGTGGTTTTCGCCTTGTTGGGACTATATCACGGTTCAGAATTCATAAACAAGATTTCGACACCACGCCTGGTAGCACAAAATCACTGCAAGACTTCACTAAGCGTGCTTGACTGCCGATGTCTTTAGAGAGCTCTCGCGAGAATAGTTCTACCGATCTTTCTGGCAAGACCAAGGAGAAACGGAAAAATGTGCACTTCAACAAGGACCGGAGCAATGAGGCTCTCAATGTAAGTATTAGACGGCCCGAGAACACGCGTCAAGATACGTTGCATGACGAAGAAAGCACTGAAGCGATCGGCAATGCTCAAACCACCTCTCACTGGAAAGCTACGAACATCTCAAACACACAGCACGAAGGAACTGGACGATCACTATTCTTCCTCGAAGAGGACGAGGAGGAGGACTCCACAGATGTGCTCATCACACCTTTCAAGAAGACAGGGAAGATCAAGACAGCCTCAAACACAAAGACTCCAGTATCGCCTGCTCTCTTACCTGATGCGTCTGCAGGCGCTACTCTTGACAGCCAAGATAGCAACCCATTCTTATCAAAACCCATGGACGAATACACTTCGGAAAGCCTTGCAGATCGTAGAAGCAGACGAATCGATATTCCCATGATACAATTACCACCAGCTAATCTGGAGCTCGCGTCTAGCAGACCAAACAACGTTCGCGGGTCGAGTTCATTCTTGAAGCCCCCTTCTACGCCCGGCACTCCAGCTGATGGAATGGTGGGCATGTTCTCGAACGGCTCCGTCATGGGAAGTCATAGTTCCGACAATGACCAGACACCTGAACTTGCAGACACTCCTCGACACTCGCTCAGCACTCGAATAACGGATGAAAATCAACCTTTGAATCCTGATCTGGCTGAAGAGCATCGAAGGATGAACATTGAAGCTTACAAATTAGTTCGTGCTCACACAATCCAGCATGATATTGCAAAGAGAAACAAGCGAGTCGTGAACAGCACAGACACTTCCAGACGTAATTCGTTTGCAAGCGCAACGGATTCTGAAGCTCGGGTTGGCTTCAAGGACCAATTGGAATATCTGGATGCTAATCTCCCCACGAAGAAAGCAAATTCTCGTGGAGGTGTGCTTTCAAATCTGATGCAGTTGTACAACACTGCAGTGTATCAACAGCCGCTGTCCACTTCACGTCCTCACACTGGTGCCACGTCGTCAGGGACATCTACTCCAAAATGGCATCAAAGAAATTCCCAGTCAAACACTTCACTAGTGGCTCTCTTGGGTGCAGGACAATCTCTCGGGACAGTTGGCGGTCTTGGTGCACATTCTCGAAACAGCTCATCAGTCTCACTTGCGGACACCGAATACGGCCAGCGGCCCAGCCTATCCAAGATGAGGAAACACTCTGGCGGTCTTGTCGGAGCTGTAAGGCAATCGTTTCACCGCCCACGGATCGATACAGAGCTCCAAATCACAATGGCCATAGCTGATGTGCTGCAACGACAAAAGTTCATAATCAAGCTCTGCCGCTCGCTGATGTTATTTGGTGCACCGACACATAGACTAGAGGACTACCTCAAAATCACATCAAGATCCCTCGAAATCGATGCACAATTCCTTTATATTCCCGGTAGACATTCTTGAGCTTGAAGTGAATGTTTTCTGATACTCTTAGGTTGTATGATCGTCGCCTTTGATGACAAAACCACACATACCACAGACGTCAAAATTGTGCGTGTCAACCAAGGGACTGATCTTGGTAAGCTCAACGAAGTGCATACCATTTACAAGAATGTTATACACGCAGTTATAGATGTTGAACAAGGCATCGTGGAGCTGGATCAACAGCTTGAAATCCCACAGCTATACAGAATCGGCTTTGTGCTGATTGCTTACGGCCTGGCATCTGTGTGCGTCGGGCCCTTTGCATTCGGATCATCCTTTATCGATCTTCCAGTCCAGTTCATCCTCGGCTTTATAGTCGGCTTCCTGCAGCTTGTAGTGGCACCAAGATCTCAGCTATATGCCAATGTGTTTGAGATCCTAGCCACGATATGTGTATCCTTCATTGGACGAGGATTTGGGTCGATTCCGAGAAGGGATGGCACAGGAAATAATCTGTTTTGTTTCGCAGCCTTGGCACAAAGTGCCATCTGTCTTATATTGCCTGGTTATGCTGTACTCTGTGGTGCACTGGAGCTGCAGTCAAAGTCAATAGTCGCTGGTTCTGTTAGGTTGTTCTACGCGATTGTGTACTCACTCTTCCTCTCCTTTGGGATCACCATCGGCTCCGTCCTTTACGGTTGGATGGACGCACATGCAACACAAGCGACCACATGTTCCTCAGACATATCGGACTGGTATCGATTCCTCTTCGTACCTCTGTTTGCTCTGTGCCTTCTTATAGTCAATCAAGCGAAGCCGGGACAAGCGCCGGTGGCTCTCGCCATTGCAAGTGCGGGCTATGCTACGAATTACTTCACAAATAGAAAATTCGGCGTAGCTCAAGTATCAAATGCAATCAGTGCATTCGTCATTGGCTGTCTGGGCAATCTATACAGCAGGATAGGGCACGGCCTCGCCTTCACCGCAGTCCTCCCTTCTATCTTTGTGCAGGTACCATCAGGCCTTGCTTCCAGTTCGAGTCTTGTCTCTGGACTCGAATTGGCGAACTCAATATTAAACAATACGGCAAATTCCACGGGCTCAGTTGCGGCATCTACCACTGTGAGTGGTGCCGGTGCGCTACAATTCGGATATGACATGATTCAGATTGCTATTGGTATGCATATGACAACACATTCTTGAGTCGACGATGGATAGCTGACAAACTGCAGGCATTACTGTAGGACTTTTCGCATCCGCTTTGGTGGTTTATATACCTCTTTGTGGCGCAGAGAAGCGTAGTGGTATGCTCACCTTTTGAAGCAATCTTTATGATCTGCTTTGTTGTCTATAGATCGCATGAGACCTTGGGGTAGTACCTTTTTCTCAAGTCAAGAAGCGGGGATGCATGGCGTATCGAAAAGGGAAAACTTCATACGAGATGTGTCTCGAAACTAAATTTTTAATGATATCATGATTCACGCCAACGCTATTGCTTTTCTTGTCCTCAAACTATATCCCGCATACGCCGCCATTGACAGGATCCCAATCCTTCCCATAACTGCCGGCCAAACCAATGAAAGCCCGGTGATCCGCCTTGGCGAGATCTATTTCACCATAATTGTTTGCAGCCAGATTTTTGGCCCAGTTGCTAATGGCCATCTGCGTCGTCTCATCACGAGACTGCTTCAAGAAGCTCATCAAGTTCGTGCCTCCCGTACCCTTCAGTTCCTTTTGGCTCTTGGCCGTGACCTTGGCCAAACCTTTACTCTCGGCCACCTTTTCCTTGCCGTCTTCTGTAATGCGCTTGGCATTGGCTGCGGGAATGATGATGTATCGAGAAACGATCGACAAATGTCGATCACGAAAGGCCTTTAGCATGGCGAGACATGCATCATAAGCCTCTGATAAGACTGCGTCATGTCGATGGGACAAACAGTACTCGCGAATATTGGTGACCTCGGTCAGGTGCTCGAGAAACTTTCTCTGATTTGCAGGCATATAGTTGCGCATGTCTTCCATGAATGCGTTTTTCGGAGTCAGGGTCCACACATTGTGGATCTGGCCGTCTTCGGTCTCTTTGTGTTCGATGCCGAGTGCAATGTCCAGCATGTGCACGAGAGCGCTTTGTGCATTACTGCCTCCCGAGTAGTGACGATAGAGCCCCTCAGGAGTGTCTTCGCAACCTTCATATCTTAGTCCATTAGGTAGACCGGCGTCCGCCATATTTTTCCACCCAGCAAGATAAGGCCTGATTTTGTGATAGAAGATGTGAGGATCACACTTGTCGTGCATCCTTGACAGTGCTACGGCCATATCGTCAAGGTGAATTGCCAGTGCTCGAAGGTTGTAAGTAACCTCAGCAGTGGATTCACGTCTAGCTGCGCCAATACATTGCAAGATGATGGGCAAAGTCGGTGCACCACGAGCCTCCATAGCAGTGCTGACCAGGTAAAACCAAGACTCGTCCGTCGAGCCTGTAAAGGTGTGCTGAGTTGCGAGGTTCGATAGACTCAATGGCTCGGCTTCGAAAAGTGGAGTCCAGTTCCATAGGCATACAGATGCATGTGAGCATACTGGTCGAACCTGCAAAAGGCGAGACACCTCATCCCATGGTTTTGCAATTGATGCTGGTATAAATGTTGAGGTTTGTGCTTCGCCCCATACATATCCATGCGCCAAAAATGACAGGATGAGAAATGCTCTCCTGCGTTGTGTATCATTCCTCAATTCTTGGACTCCAAGTTCGGGCAGATCATCCACGACGTCGCGAAGTCTTCCAGCAAGGAGCAAAGCGTTGTAACTTCCCATGATTGTCTCCCATGGTTTGTAATATTTTTGTGGCAGTCGGGATATCGGGGGCTGCGACGGCAAGAAGCCTGTAATCGGAGACAGAGCATAATCTTGCAGCTGTGGAATTGATCTCATCTAGGATGTTTCTAGACAATCCTGTCGACTATGTAGCACGGTATAAGTGGGGAGTAAGATGACCTGAAGAAGTGACGGAGAGTGATGCAAAGTGACAGGGTGACACTTGTCAAATGACCTGATTTCCAATACCACCCTGGCTGGGCATGAGGGAGCCGGCAAGGTTTGATTCGTTCGAATGAATGAATGGGAACTTGGAATGAACTGTTATAAGCGACGTATACGACAAGAAGAGCTCCTCATACTTTGCCACATTGCTTGCTTCATCACAATAGTTACTGTCCTGTGTGGGTTTTGTTTGGTCTGATTTCATGATATTCAGTTTCAAGGCACTTTGCTACAGTTTGGACAATTTTCAAGCTCTTCTTCTGTCTCTTCGACTGCTAAACTAATACTTGGGTTGCTTGCATGTCTACGATGATCGCGCTCTCTATTCGCAAGTGCCACGGAGGACACGATCGTTCTTGGCCAGCAAAGACTCCCACAATGCGTATGTTGCCGATCTAAGATTCAACAGACTTGATCGATGCGGCAAAATACGCATCGACCTTGCCCTTTGCGTCCGTAGCATCTTGTTTGACAGCTGGTGGTGCTTTGGCAATCAAGGCATCGGCAAGCGCGTCCGAACTATCCTTCATCCTGACCATATCGCCCTTGACGGTGCTCTTGAGCGTACCAAAGGCGACTGCCTTGGCAGCGACTGCATCCGTGGCTTTCTTGATGCCTGGTTCAATGTCCTGGAAAGCCTGAAGAACCTGTCTGGCTTCAGCTTCGTCGATAGGTGTTGGTTCGGCCTTGACATCTGCTGCTGCTTTGGCGATCGCTGCCTCAAGCGGAGCCTCTGCCTACATTGTGCGTCAGTCTACAGAACGAAAATACTGCGAGATTTTGCGTACTTGTTGTACTGGTAGTCCTGCTATGATTCCCCCCTGATATTTCTCGAGAGCGGCAGTCAAAGTATCCAGTTTAGCACCAACATCCTTGAGATCAGCAGCGACTGTGGCTCCACTTCGCTTTTCAATCGGCGAGGCGGCCACCAGTAGTGCCAACATGGAGAAAAGAGAGATAGACTTAACGAAGACCATACTGACTAGGGTTTGAGGCTTGAATTTGATTGATGCTGAAAGGGAAATGGGTGTGGTTAAATACAATAAGATCTTTCGCAGCATAGGACCTCTCTGACCATCCTGACACGCTCTGCTACGCTGAGACACATAAACACCTGGAACGGGGTTTCAGTGCCAGCACAACCGATCTGTAAAACTCAATCACGACGAATTGTGGTTCCTTACATGTCTCATCGTGCAACCTGGAGTCGGTGCCAGTAGTAGACCACTTTCGGCGAGAACTATCATTCCTTGTCAGGTTTGTGCCAACTTTGCCTTGCTGTTCTCAGAGCTGGAAGCTCTTTCGACCTACACACATCGCCCATCCCATCCCTAGACCTTGTCACAAGAATCTTTGTCCAGTATATGACAAATATGACAATAATTAGTTCCGTCCACGACACTGCTGTCGTGCCGTAACCTTCTCAATGTTGTCCTCTGGCGGTCATCTTCAACTTTTGTGGAGCCGCGATTTCTAGCTCGTATCCGATATGGCATGCGATCGATGCCATGTATCTATGCAGAACATATGTGCCCATGCATCAATCTGAATAGTCCTCAACGCTCCAAAGACGGCTTGAACTTGCCAGGATCGACGAGAGGATGCCATCAGAGACTAGTGGCATGGTCATGGGTAGAATACCGTGAGTCGAACAGAGAAGGCAATCGATCAGACATCCTACAACCCAACACATTTATGTCCTATGATCAAGCACAGGCGTCTGACCAGAGCATGACCAGATAGTGCTTCATCGAACGAGGTCTGACTGTCGAAGCGAACAACAACGTGCTCAATAAGACCCTATCACAGGTCCTATGGCTCAATTTCTTCGCGACTTCGATGAGGCCCTCAATTCGAGCGACAATATCACATTCCTTCACGAGGCTGTACAGGCTTTTTCGGGGACGAACGATGATGCTCGTGAGAAGATCTTATATCTTCAGTCAGATGAACAATTTCTCGATAAACTATTAAAGAAGTTTTGCTCCAGCGATTGTACCATTGTTCGATCGATTGCAATTCTCGAGCTCATTTTTTGTGCATTGTTCTCCTCACTTCCGATTACGGTGTTGTTCGTGAAGCAATGGTCACAGATGGTCCTGAAAAAACTTCCAGCTGCATCGCCTTCACAATATGGGCTTGATGCAGATAAGCACCGAACAAAGCATGCACTTGTTGTTATGGTCACTTTAGAAATTATCGAATCAGCGAAGAGCGTTCCCTTGGATACTCAGACACTGGCGTCTGATTTTTTCGTCTCATCACCAGAAATACTGGCAACCCTGCACGACACTATAATGGCACTGCTTGAGCCACAAAGCCACTGTTCACCTATTATGATGGCCTGGGGCATTTACCTACACAAACTTTTGGAGCAATTGGCACAAATTGGTTGCAACGCAGAATATCAGACATTTCTGGATCATGTATTTTCAAATAGCAGCAGGGAGCCACACCGACAGCTGATCGAAAGTGCCATCACAAGCGGTCTATATTCTCAGCTGGTCAGCATCATTGACCGCTTACCATCTCATAACGCCGAGCGTTATAAATCAGTATTACTCAACTTATTCGGTGAAACACAAAGGTACGTCAATTTTTCGCATAACACATCTCGTCTTTTCGCAAAGCTCGTCACGTCGCGAGCTCTAGCAAACTTATGCTGGGAGAATCCGCAACTGATGCATATGGTCGATACTGCGCGTCAACAATTCCCACATGAGTACCCCACTTTTGTACAGCTACTCCGATGTCTTGCTAATTCCGGTACGTCAGCAATCACTTACCTTAATCATCTGCCTACATTTACACAAGTTTTGCCAACTGGTTTCCAGAACTATCAAGTCGTCTCAGAGGAGTCCGGCCAAAATCTGATAGAGCTTACAAAACCACTAAAGGTGTTCGCTGGAAGGCCCGGTAGTCCCGGTATTACGATTGCTTCAGAAGCCAGAGGACTCATGGTCGCCGAGCCTCGAGGACTCTTGGTCTTATGGCAGCATCAGTACTCCGGCATTCAGTACATGTTCCACGTTTTACAGTCTTCGGCATCTCGTCTTACCATAAACGACCACAGTGAGAGTGTCCAAGAGACCATTAACGTCTTTACAAACCTGATATCCAATTGTGATGATATCGAGGAAGTGTTGAGAAGTATGCAAGGCAGTTCACCCGAAGCACTCCCGAGCACTGTCTTACAAATTTACGAGCAGGCGATATACGAGAACGGCAGTTTGCCTATGCTCACTACATGCTTGAAGTTTTTCGAGACACTTCTAGCATTTTCTCCTATTCTCGCATGGCCCCTCGTCTCGCGCATCGGATTCTCTGAGCGAGCTGGCACGAACGATATTCTAGGAGACTTCACAGCGGCACTAGAGGAATCAAGTCAGGCTCTCGCATTTGTCTCAGCTTATTGCTCTCTCACGTCCATGGCTATGAGTGATCTTGTGAAGCATGCTCTCACTCTTGGCGAACGATTGCTGCGTTTGAAAACGAATTTCTTGCTGCACAGTGTACAATACTTAATGAAGTGCTACAAATCGTACTCGAGTTGGCGAGTTCGCGTTTCTGGTGAGAGGCAATCCTTAGGAATTGCACTGAGCCACTTCTTTAGGGACATCTTGAGAGTGTGCTATCAAACTCACTTATTAGATAGTGAGCCTACCAAACACATCGCGCAAGTCTTGAGTCCTGCATCCAACTTCATTTTGCAGGAACTTGGCTCACAATCTATGTCAACATCAGCCCGAAATAACAACTTTGAAGCTGCATGCGAGCATTTGTTAAGCACGGAGTTCAGCGACAATGATAGTGATCTTGTCAAGGCGGTATTCGAACTCTATCAAGCTCTCTTGAGCGTTCCACAAAGTCCAGGGCGTGCTAGCGAGCAATCTCACAGCGTCTGTTTTTCCAAGATTCCGACACTCTTATCTTCCTGGTCAACACGACCGCAAGCTAAGCATATTGTAGTGACCATGATCACATCTATTGTACAGCATACTCAGACGTCGGTGCCGTCCCTATTAGCTCTTCTTGGTGACGACACAGAAGTGTTCAAGAACAACTTTTTCGACTGCTTTCTTGAGAATGCATCCATTTCCGAATCGGAAGCCGCTGATGCTTGGCGACTTCTCGCGTGCTTCCTGACGCCCGGACAAGAAGGATTGGCTTTATTTCTTTTAGACACTCGAGGCCCAGGCAAAGCCTCCCTGTTACAACTTATCGCAAAACACATATTGCAGCTGAGCACTTCAGGTCACGTTTGTGAGCCTACATTGAGTATACTGACAGTTCTCGCCGCTTCACAGGCTTGGGCCGATTTAGTGCACGAACAACTATCGGATCAGAGCCCATTTTGGGCTAAAATGCGAGAGCTCTTTTTAGTCTATAATGCGAGCTTGAGCAACCAATCTGATAAGACCATAACTGTACAGGATTCTACTCGTTTAGTATGTGCAAGCTTGATATCACAAATATTGGCGACCGAGTTCACCTGTCTGAACAACGAGATCAGATCTGGTAAGGATTGGAATTTTACTGCCCTTTTCGAGGCTCTACCAGAGGACGCGCTAGTGGTCACGCATTACCGAGCCTCTCTTCATGGTAATCTGAGCCGCAATCTGTCACAAAAATATAGCGGATTTGCTCTGGCGGCTCTGAAGAAACACAATTTCTCGGTCGATGATTACGGGGAAAGCTTCTGTTATGACATGCATCTCGCTCAAAAATTAATACAATCGAATTCGTTCCTTCGGGAGCTACGAATCGCAAATCTCAATTTATCGCTGATGGACGCTCAAGGGGTAATTATTATATTTCCCCTCTTTTTCATACACTAACTTGTTGAGTTTCGCATCCGGAGTCTGTATGTTCTTCTAGGTACCTCTGTCTTACAAAACATCGAGTCAGGACTCAAGTGGGAGAGCATACGGAGCGTGGTTCGAAAGCTTTTACAGCAAGATATGGAAGTGCCAGTTCTTCAAGGGTTGTCGAGCGAAGCACTGAGGACAGCTTCTGTGCTGATACATTGCCTCTGCAATGCCAGCGTAGTGGCCAATGTTCACGACTATCTTGGACTTCTCGGCGACCTCACTAGACGTTCAGAGATCCTCAAGGTGAATGAGAATGTGCAATCATCCAGCATCATTTCCCAACTGATATGCACGGTACTGGCTAGCATCTCAAAGCTTACTCTGTCCCGCAATGATCTGCTGCCCCTACAGAGACACTTGTCGATGGTGTTTAGTCAAGTGGTTTGTGCACAGGCGATGCATTGTGCGGAGACACTGCGACGCGTGAAGACTGAGGAAGTGATTGACTGTGCGAACACTGTAATAGTCATGGGGCGACTCATTGCAGACTTGTTGGAGAGGCATAATCTCCCTAAGGCTGGCTTTGCTCTGGAGCTTTCCCGCACCAGTGCTTTCGAAGCTCTGACTGCACTATTCGCAGATATGAGCGACCTGAACGAACAAACAAGAAATTCCTATGCTTACACACTTGTACAAATGCTGCTTATGCTTTTCGATGTCTCAAATGCTGCCAATCAGATGATGCATGCCGGCGTCTTCCGATTACTGCTTGATTCACAAGTCGCTAGACAAATTCAAGCTGCTCCAAAGACTGAATCCGAAAGTTCCACGAAACTATGGGTGTCCGGTTTTCTACCTCTGATGCTATGCCTGGTCAATTCCCTAGGCGTTAGAGTGAAGGACGAACTAGAAATTTTGATCAATGCATATTCGAGGAGAATCGAACATAACTTCTCGAGCTGGACAAACTCATCGACCATCAACGAGCTCATGACGCGCGAACTTGTACTCATAGTAATGCTCAATGGCTCATACGATAGCATGCTAGAAGAGCCTGATCAGGACTATGTGAGCGCTCGGGACGATTTAGCAGGACGTCTGGAATACATGCTAGCACATCCCAAGACCACAATGGCTCTCAATGTCGACAAGGATCACGAGAAAGAGATACTCGAGAATTTAGAAGCTGCTCTGGACATATTGCGGCCAGGGCAGGCCGTATGACATACGGTACAAATAATGTGCTGAGTCAAAGTGTAATTATATGCTGTAGTAAATATACTCTATACATAAATTTATACACTATAGACAACATTTGTTTATCCCTTAAGGAGTAGAACGTGGTAAGCAAAATCTGTCATTGCAGAGGCGATCGTCTCTCATTGTGTTGTGCGCTGAAGCTCGAGCCATCTTTGTTTCAAGCTAGCCATATTTGCTCTCAACCACACACGGTCGGATTTGAGCCAGTCGACTGGCAACATTCCTCCTGCTGGCTTTGCCTCTAAGCACTTTTGACGGAGCCTGTCGATGTAGAAGCCATCGTCGGGGTGTCCGAGGTACATTGTCCGACGGCCAGAACCCTTGGTGTACAATCTTTGCCGTTCCTGATCAATCATGTCTTCTTGACTGGGCAAGGGCAACCTTCCGGTCCAGAGTCGGGCGATGAAACAGCTCTGTGCCTCTGCGATGGGAAAGGGCACGATACTCATGCCCATGGCCAGGAATGCTATAGTCGGATCTCGGATGTAGAGTACTTGTTCATACAGATCAGTCAAGTATTCGCCGTCCACGGACATGATTTCCTTCAGAAGGGAGTCTTGAAGATATGGGAAAGAGTAGAGATATCCCGTGCAAAAGACGATATGATCGACATCATCAAGTTGCGAGCCATCAAACAAGGTGATGGAACCATCCGAATGCATCTGTGCAATCTGCGACACGTCTCGAACCTTGTCTCCGGAAGTCCCTGGAGGACTGGAGTTGGATCTGGTCGATCTCACAACCGGTAGCATAGCATACTCACTGATCTGTCTGGCAATGTCCGTGCCGGAAGGCCCGGACCCGACCACGAGTACCTTTTTGTCCTTGTAGATTGCCGGAGACCTGTAATACTTGGAGTGATGAATCCTTCCTGGGAACTTGCCGTGATATTCTGCAAGCCCGACAATTTCTGGAATCTTGACGGTCTCGTAATGGCCACTTGCGATGACGATGCGGTCAAACTCCTCCCATACCACATCGGAGCCGTTGGTCGGTGCCCATCTGATTTTCCAGACATTACCTGCTTTGATGACCGAGAGCACCTCTGCATTGAGCTCGACGTGCTGCATCACGTCAGTTCCATAGTTTACCAAGTAGTTCAGAACGGTTTCTCGATCTGGAAAATCGAGACCATCACTAGAACGTAGCTTGAATGGCGTGTCATTAAAAGCCATAAGATCAGCGGGGATATTTGTGTTCAGCTTGTCGTACATCGGTGTGAGCCACGACAAACTACTCTTCAAAGTGTTGCCAACCGATGCTCTTGACTCGTAGGTCGGCCCTTCGACATGTGATGGCGTGATGGATGGAACATTGGTAGGTACCTCACGACCTGGGGGCACGGGTGTATGGTTCCAAGCACCACCTGTGGTTGACCGTCTCTCGAAGACCTTTACTCTGGAAATATGCTGTGGCTCAGCTAGAAATGCTTTGAGGGCAACTATACCACTGGGGCCACCGCCAATGATGGCGACTCGCATGCGTGTCAACGAGTCGCTAGACGAATACGAACGCTTAAAGACACAAAATTTGTTACTTAGGTGATGTGACTTACAGGAGACGAGGAATGACCTCAATTGCCAAAGCCTTAATGCGTTGATAATAACAATGGATCAATCACTCAGTGAAACAAATTTGTGCTAGGATGTATGTAGATGCAAGAGTGCACTATGGTACATTCGTCGTTGTAAACCTCGTGGGCTGGAAGATGGATGATCGATCGGCTCTAGATATGAACATTTAAATTTCACCAATTATCCTAATCAATATTGAACTTCCCTATTCACCAAAAGCGAGATCATTCGATCGGCAATTGCAGACAAGTCGTCTAGGTATATGAGTGTGGACTCTTGTCAGGCATAAGAAGCATGATGCTCAAAAGACCGAGGATTAAGGCAGATGAACACAACCAGCTCTTGCATGGCAAGACGCCATGTGAACTGGCCTGACGTGATGGTCAAGTGCAGAGAAAGCGCAGGGAGTCGACGTTGACGTGCTTTCAACCGGACAGCAGACGAGATCTGGTTGGAGGATAATGTCGTCCTCTACCTAGCGATCGCTTGGGACTTTTGGGTGCGGAATCTGATTGGGAGACTCGAGGTTGCACCTCGGAATAAGTTGTGTCGTGCCTGTCAAGGTCGGACGGGTTTGTGCCTCCAACAGATGAGATCAGATATCGACTTACCTACGGATTGACGACCCGTTCTAGACATTCAGCTGCGGCTGGCTGGAGTGCCCCAATTGCAACTCTATCAGATCAATCACTTGAAGGCGGCTCTCCATGGCTCACCCTAGGCCTGAATGTGGTCATTCCATGACCAGCTGGCTTGATGCTCGTGCTACACGTCTTGGCAGGCAAGGTTACCTACAATACGGTACGAGCCGTGATCAAGTCAACACTGAAAGACCTCTTGCTTCACATATACGATGTCTGTCGACGAAATCTCATCAGAAAGCTTTGCAATTGACGGAGCACAAAGAATAGTAAACTACTGCAGGTGCCGCATAAATCAAATACCTACTACAGGAGCGCATAATCTACAGGTAGGAATACAAACGCCATTATTGATGATCTGCTCTTTCGTTGAAAGGGCTTTTGCACCTTCCAAGGATGGAAATATCAGGAATTTACCGATAGAATGACACGCGAAAGCAGCCACTTTCGTCGCGTAGAGGCAGTTGATGGACTAAATCTTGAGGCCTTCAAGTTGTCCCTGCAGCTGCCCAGCTACAGCTATAGGTGAGTTTGAGAGGAAGAGAACGGGAGTTTTCTGACCAAAAGTTGGTCTCCACTTCTTTGGCGTATTCTGGCGTGATTTGGCGAATTCTTGGCGTATCTGGCGTCCCGTCCTGAGTAGCACAAATTGAGTGGCGCTGGAAGAGAAACACACCATTGGACGGTTGTGGACGCGACGACATCCCACTGCGGATTGCGTGCTTTCACAAGATTTTTGTACTTCTCGATGTCTTATTGTTGCATAAAATGGATGTAAGTGCCACTAGTCTTCACAATTCTCCTACTATAAACTTGTATCGTCCGTGTCTGGTTTCGCTCTCAACTCGTGAGTAAATCATGAGCGGGCTTGCAAACAAAATCCTCCGGGATAAAAGAGCCGAACAATATAGGGAGAATGCGGAGCGAAACTATCCGGCATCATTCCCTCCGAGCTATTTCGAAGAGGAACCTACCGTACAGTCCTTCTTTCATTCAAAATTCCCGGCTCCAGCAAGACAATTTCGTTCTTACCTCATCTCTCTCTTTCCCATTTTTACTTGGATTTATCGATACAACGGGAAATGGTTCATTGGTGATCTGGTCGCCGGTATCACCGTAGGTGCAGTTGTCGTGCCACAAGGAATGGCCTATGCCGCCATCGCCGGTCTCCCTGTTCAGTACGGTCTATACTCGTCCTTTGTCGGAGTGACCATCTACTTCATGTTTGCTACCAGTAAGGATATCACCATTGGACCTGTGGCCGTCATGTCAGCACTCGTGGGAGAAATTCTTGCACATACTGCCAAGACTCATCCTCACATTGCGGGACACACCATAGCGTCTGCTCTAGCCGTCATCGCCGGTGCAATAGTCATGTTCCTGGGTCTACTCCGTCTCGGATTCATCGTGGACTTTATCCCCGTTCCATCAATCGCGGCCTTCATGACTGGTTCTGCAATCAACATTATCGCTGGTCAGGTTCCAGCACTGTTGGGCAACAACCTCAAGGGATACGTCAAGGTACCCTTCAACACGCGAGCATCAACATACCGGGTCATCATCAACACGCTCAAATTCCTGCCACGATCCCGACTCGATTCTGCTTTTGGTGTAAGCGCACTTGTCATGCTGTATGCTATCAAGTGGACCTTGCAATATCTAGCAAAGCGTCACTCAGCACGGGCCAAGACCTACTTTTTCATCGCCACACTTCGAACCGCATTCGTTATTCTCTTGTACACTATGATCTCATGGCTCGTCAACCGACACCACAGGGCAAAGCCTCGAGTAGCTATCCTCGGCATTGTGCCTCGAGGATTCAAGGAGGTACACGTGCCAATCATCAATGCAGACATCATCAAATCATTCACGAGTTATTTACCTTCAACAGTCATTGTCCTTCTTATCGAGCACATTGCCATCTCGAAGAGTTTCGGACGGGTCAACAACTACACTATCAATCCAAACCAGGAGTTGATCGCCATCGGAGTGACTAATGTCTTTGGACCATTCTTTGGCGCTTATCCTGCGACTGGTAGTTTCTCACGAACTGCCATCAAGTCGAAAGCAGGAGTGCGAACGCCACTCGCAGGTGTGATCACAGCTATTGTGGTGGTTATCTCGATCTACGCCCTACCTCCAGTCTTCTTCTACATTCCCAACTCTGCGCTCTCTGCCGTCATTATTCACGCTGTGGCTGATCTCTGTTCGACCCCGAGACAAATTCTGCACTTTTGGCAAGTCTCGCCTATCGAATTCCTTATCTTCTTTATTGGTGTGGTTGTGACCATCTTTTCAACGATCGAAATAGGCATTTACGTCACAGTCGCAGGCTCTGCTGCCGTACTTCTTTGGCGAATTGCGAAATCGAAAGGATCTTTTGTGGGAGCTGTCAAAGTGGGCACAATTCAAGTCCTTGATTCCAAGGTCGGGCACGCCAGAAATGTATATGTTGCTCTCGATCACAGCGATGGTCTGAATCCTCAAGTACAGGCACTTCCACCCCCGGAAGGTATCTTCGTCTACCGTTTCAACGAAGGTTTCCTGTACCCGAATGCCAACCACTTTACTGATCACATGGTTGGCCAGATCATGTCTCAAACACGACCGGGAGTGGCTAATCCATATGGGAGTCTTGGTGACAGGCCGTGGAATGATCCGGGTCCGCGACACAAGGATGATTCACTTCTGGCAAACGACTCCCGACCACAATTGCGTGCTCTGATTCTTGACTTTTCGGGTGTGCCTCACCTCGATCTTACAGGTCTACAGAACTTGATCGATTGCAGGAATCAACTCGATCGACATGCCAACAGAGCTGTGCAGTGGCGTTTTGTCGGAATCTCAAATCCGTGGATCAAGCGTGCCCTTCTCAAGGGCAACTTTGGAGTCTCAGATAATCGAGAATTCTCCATGTTTTCAGTAGCACACGTTGGTCAGGAGACCAGCAACAAAACCGAGCACCAATCGAACGATGCCGAGAACGGAATCGAGCTGTCTACCGTCAAGTCAATCCGCGATACGGCGGTCCTCCCACTTCTCTCCATCGATCGACCATACTTCCACATCGACATCGATGAAGCCATACGGGCAGTCGAGAACGAGCATTCTGGAGAGCACGGCAGTGCCCCGGGATATCCCGCAAGCTCAGAGCATTCGAGTTCTCGTGAGGAATTGACTTACAAGCAGAAGTCGTAATAGTTATATAGTGATTCTCAATCGTGTTTATTATACAGCATTCATCAGTATTGTGTCGAACATTCAACCCCCTAAACCCGTTTCTGATTATTTCAAGAACATTGTCCACCAATTCTATCATAACCCTGTCTATGCTCGCTTTTGGAAGAATTCGCGAACATGTTCGGAGGTAACAATTTCGCCGCGGTCGGCTATTGGTTTGAGACAGGCTGTGATGTGATCCTTTAGCTTGTTGTAAGCTAGCAGGCCGTCGATTGCCTTCTCGCGGGGCATGGACTGAAGCGTACTCTCCAAGGCTCGCGAGCCGGCCTCGAAAGTACTTTCATTGTCATCTTGATCGTCCTCGGGCGGATCGTAGACCACTTCCTCGATAGCTATCGCTGGAACTGACTCGAGACGCTCAGTGCAGTGATCGCACGAACAGAAGTAATCACGAAAATTCTCGGTAAGAAAGAGACTTTGTCTCGTGGCATGTTGTTCTGGCAGATGATCCCAGAGACATTCTGTAACATGACACGGTATTGAGTCCTTATCAAGCAGGCCCTTGTGATCATCGCTTTCGTCGCACGCAGCGACATCGATCTTCTTGTTCACCATCTGCTGTACATCAGTATCGAGGTCCGGAGTCCGCTTCCTTTTATCGGAATTTGCTGCCCAAGAACTCTGACTTGTAGGCTCCGGCACGGATTGAGCACAGAATCCCTTGATGCTACTGTATCTTACAAGCCACGGTTCCTTGTCGACACAGTCGCGACAAAGATAATGCTCAAAAGCTTCGCTGTCCGGCAACACTTCAGAAGCTTCGATGCAGCGATCATGGAACCAGTCTTCACACAGTAAACATTGATACATTGTTCCATCTTCGTTCTCTGCATCGTACTCTTTCTTACAATAGCAAAAGATGTTTACAAAGTTGTCGTTGTATGTGTTTGCCTTGTTGAGAGGACGTCTGACCCGATCTATACAACAGCTCTGAGTTCCAGCACGATCTGTACCACAATCGCAGCGGAAAGCCCTGCGGTTGAATAGTTCAATCAATTCGTGCTCGCCATGGCATGTGATTGAACAGCTGTAACACACTCCACCACCACCATGTACTTCTCCTATAGGTTCGCATGTCCGGCAGGCGAAAATCTGCTGCTTGACATATCCCTTCTCGAATGAACAAGTTGAGAAGTCATAGGGAAATAATTCTCTGGCTTCACGATCGAGGCGATCTTGCGACTCGACATATTCGCGTAATGTCGAGGGCGGTTCCATGACTTAGTTCTTTACAGACTGCGAAGGGTTCGAAGGGGAGGAGGACAAATTAACTGATATTTGCAAAGGTGTATAAGGCCCTCTCGCATCGTTTTAAACAGAGGCTGTAATCAGAGCATTTTGGCGACTATTGTTTTGTCAGAGTCGTGGGCGCACTTTCAAGCATTCATGGTCACTCCGCACTGAAGGACCAAAAGTTCCAATTTGGACAGACGCGTCGTGCGGTCTGAGATTAATTCCCTAATCAGCACACCAAAGACGCGCCAAGGCGCTCAAGTCGGTACACCTATCTACCTTCGAGCGATTGATTTAAACACCATACTTTCTTTTCGCTGTGCAGGATTTGTAGAACATTGTCATACGCCGGCTCGGACTGGTCAGAAGGGAGAATCACGAAATGTCCTACAATAACAAAAGGCGCGCTAGCGATGCTGATGATCTTCCACAACCAGCATCGAGTCAAGGTAAGCCGATATTTAGACAAAGACACAAAATTGAACATATAGTGGGCAGTTCACTTCCTCCATCATCTCCTCCCCAACCTTTCAGTGATTTTGACGAGGTGGACGAAGAACCCTTGATTGCTGACGAAATACCCGATTTGGATGTCGAGGAGGAAGAAGGCGAAGATCTATTCGGACCAAGCATGGAGCGTGATTATAATAAAAATTTGGTAGAAGACAACTATGACCCCGATGACATTGATGATGAGCAAGAATTTGGAGAGATGACCGCAGCTGAGAGAAGATCGGTAGATGCCAGACTTGCCAGACGCGATCGCGAAATTGCTCGGGCACAGGGTCGTCGTCCAGCAGCCTTTCTACAAGGAGATAGTGATGATGAAATGGACCTTGGCACTACTCGCCGACGCCGGCATCAGTACGATGAAGACCCTGATGACGCCGGCGATGACATGGACGATGAAATGTCTGGCGAGGCCATTGCTGATATGAAAGCCGATACTATACCCGATTGGATCGGAGTCGATCAGGTTAGACGAGCCATCGCACGAGAGTTCAAAAAGTTCCTGCTTGAATATACAGATGTCTCAGGCACTTCTGTCTATGGTAACAGGATTCGGACGTTGGGAGAAGTCAATTCTGAGTCACTTGAGATCAACTATACGCATCTTGCAGAATCGAAAGGTACCATAGCTTACTTTTTAGCGGCCGCACCCGAAGAGATGCTGCGAATCTTCGATATGGTAGCGATGGAAGCCACACTACTATTCTATCCGGACTACGAACGTATCCACTCTGAAATTCATGTACGAGTCACTGATTTGCCCAAAACGTTTACACTTCGTGAACTACGTCAAATCCATCTTAACGGACTTGTCAAGGTCTCAGGCGTGGTCACGAGAAGAACTGGTGTCAATCCGCAGTTGAAGTATGTCAAGTTCAATTGCGTAAAATGTGGAGAGATACTGGGCCCCTTCTATCAAGATGCCGTGTCGGAGGTCAAAATCAGCTATTGTCAAAATTGTCAGTCGCGTGGTCCTTTCACCGTCAATTCGGAGAAGACAATTTACAGGAATTATCAGACAATGGTCTTGCAAGAGTCTCCTGGCACAGTTCCCGCTGGACGTCTACCTAGAAGCCGAAAAGTTGTACTTCTATGGGATTTGGTAGACAGTGCGAAGCCAGGTGAGGAGGTGGAAATAACTGGAATTTATAGGAATCAGTTCGATGCGTCCTTGAACAGCAAGAACGGATTCCCTGTCTTTTCCACGGTGATTGAGGCAAACCACGTTAGCAAGGCTCACGATCAATTTGCAGCCTTCCGCCTCACGGAGCAGGACGAAAAGAACATTCGACAGCTGTCTAAGACTCCGGACATAATATCGAGGATCGTTGCGTCCATTGCGCCGTCAATCTATGGCCACAAGGACATCAAAACTGCAATCGCGCTTTCGTTGTTCGGAGGAGTACCTAAGGACATCAATGGCAAACATAGGATTCGTGGCGATATTAATGTTTTACTCCTTGGAGATCCTGGAACGGCCAAATCTCAATTTCTGAAATATGTGGAAAAGACAGCACATCGTGCCGTATTCACGACTGGTCAGGGTGCAAGTGCTGTTGGTCTCACCGCTAGTGTGAGGAAAGACCCCATAACAAGCGAGTGGACCTTGGAAGGTGGCGCTCTGGTGTTGGCTGATAAAGGGACCTGCTTAATCGACGAGTTCGATAAAATGAATGACCAAGACAGGACATCTATACACGAAGCCATGGAACAGCAGTCGATTTCAGTGTCTAAAGCAGGTATAGTGACATCTTTACAGGCCAGGTGTGCTATCATGGCAGCTGCAAATCCGATTGGCGGCAGGTACAATGCTACCATCCCTTTTTCTCAGAACGTGGAACTAACAGAGCCTATCTTATCACGATTTGATATTCTATGCGTTGTTAAGGATACTGTAGATGCAAGCATCGATGAACGACTTGCTCGATTTGTGGTGGGGTCGCACTTGCGGTCGCATCCTAAGTATAATGTTGAGGAAGACCCGATAATTCCCTCGAGCAATGCTGCCGCCGATGATGATGCGGTCGAACCTATCGATCAAGATCTTCTGAAAAAGTATATTGTATATGCGAGGGAACATACACGCCCGAAGTTGCACCAGATGGACACAGACAAAGTTTCTAAACTTTATAGCGATATGAGGCGAGAGTCTCTGAAGACCGGATCATTTCCGATAACAGTCAGACATCTCGAGTCTATCATTCGCATGAGCGAGTCCTATGCCAAGATGCAACTTTCCGAATTTGTGCGGCAGAGACACATCGACGAAGCGATCAAGGTAACGATCGACTCGTTCATTGGTGCCAACAAGTTATCAGTAAAGAGATCATTAGGGAAGGCATTTGCGAAATATACCTTACCTAGACAAATGCGGAATTAGATTGGCACCTTTGAACAGCAAAGAGCATCATGATGAGCGAAGCGAGCACATTCTTAGCTATGTAGTAATCTTTTCTTCACATCATAAATACGTTGTGTCATCCAATCGTAAGTTGCTCAGAGATCTTGTTGACCATTGCTCGCAGCATGAATTGTTCCCTAGCCAAAATTTTTACGTGCTTAGCATATCAGTGGTGAAGTATAAGTCGGTAAGTACTTACCTTAAAAAAGTCGTCCAATTGAACACACTCGTTTTCCAAGGCTTTTCCGAGAGCATAGATAGTATCTTCTGTAGCAAGTTCTTGAGCGACTACTTCATAGACCTGGTTATATACAGCATTCTGAGCCACAAGACACTTATCAATGTCTGGCATACCACTTCGACGTGTTTGTTCAGTCAATTGGCTCGCGCATGCTATTCTATTCCTCAGTATTGCCGCATTGTGTTCAGACTCTCTAACAACTCGATCCAGAGCATGAATTTCGTTCGTAAGGAATGTACTTCTGGAATTCAGGTCGGCAATAATATTCTCTTCTTGCCTGATCTGTAACAAGATCTCATGACATTCTGTTTCGCGAACGCTAAGCAGCAATTCCTTGATCTGTCTAATCAACTCATTCGCACGAGGATTGCTGGGTCGTTCCGGTACATTGACTACATGAAACTCGTCCTTTTCCGAGGATAGCAGATCAACCTGAGGTATGGTCTTCAATTCTTTATTGAAAAGTCCAGTGATTTTGGCTGGAAGATCAGATGCAACCGATCGTTCGCGCGGGTTACGATTGGTATAGTTTAAGTGCGATTGCAACCCTGGTGAACGAGATGGAGATTGTTGATGATGAGTATGAATAAATTCACCTTCTTTACTTTGGCTGGCTGTACCGCTGTCGGGTCGCGCACTCGGAATGTGTTGCACCTTGGCTGGTATGGGTGGTAGGTTTTGTGTCGTCGCATTCGATCCGCTTGGATTCGACTGTCTGAGTCTCGATGACAGGGCATAGATTGGGGGTTCCCGACTAAAGACTTGTTGCAGAATGCGAAGTGCGTCACGCAATCGCGATTGTGAAGGATCAATACTCCACTGAGCCAGGTACGGGTGGTAACATTTACGATCGATATCAACATAATTGCCAGGCCTGATGCCCATTCCGTCAGTAGGTACCACGAATATTAGAGGTGCGTGGAGTGGATAATCTTGTGGGAGCCAAACATTGATCGGTATGCCATACTCTACATCTCGAAATCTGATAGCGATACTTCCGTGGAGAAGGAGAAGTAATCGAGTATTACCATTCTCGTAAGCTAGTAATGACGTTAGTTTGAGAAAGCTACGATGTAATAGGATACTAACTGAAGATTTCTGTTTTAGGCCGAAGTGAAAGTATCTCAGCTATGGTCTCAACGACATCTTTTATGGTTCTATCGATATGTAGATATTCCTACGAAGATCAATGATGTTGCGCATGACACGGAGGCGATGTACGGGTTGCAGAACTCTCTGAAGCCACTGATAAACTTCTCGACTGACATTGCTCATACCGCAGATGTTCCCGGACTATGGCGGACCAAGAAAAGTCTTCTTCGACTAGTTTGAATCGGCTTGTATCGAGCCTCAGCTTTCGAGTGACAGTTGCCTGACTACAATTGTTCTCGAGCTTCAATGACGACCCAGATTTCCCAAACCATGCTCTTCCACCATTCGACCGATGCTCTTTCCAGTCACTTCACACCACACTGCTTTTGTCTCCTGGTGTGTCAGCTAAGGAACCAGCCACAAGAGTGTTAGGCTAGATGACATCTCTGACAACCCAATATTGGAAAGAGTGTCACCTCGTATACAGTGTTCTCCCATGCACATGCAGCACGCCGGAGTAACGGCAATGGTAGTGGTACCGTAATGGAGCGGCTGTCAAGCATACCGGAGCTCACCCGAAGTGCATCTCCATATCAATAGCAACCGATCTGCTCTATCTAAATAAGCATTACTACGAGGACACACTTAGCAATAGAAAACAGCATCTATCTTCTTCTGTGTGATATATGCCTACTTTACCTTCGAGTAGTCCTCAATCTACATCTGTAAGTCGAGACAAGAGTGCTCAGCATATCAGGTTGTCTACCTTGAATTCTCCTAAAGTTCATCATCAAGATGAATCAGTTCCTCACAGAGTGCATATACCTAAAGCATCTCCACAATATACACAGGGACGAAATCCGATTCGTATATCTGTGATTAAGAGTGAGAAAGACTCAGGAAAGCGCAGCTCAAGCAGTCTTGACCGTCCTGCAAGTACCAAAGACAACATGCAACACAAGTCCGAAAATCCAAGAATACTGAAATCGAAAGCTTCAATCAGCCGTTTACGGACAGATCCGGCCTATGGCCCCTTACAGTGCAGATCCTTGAATGCGACGTCTGTAGACCCCACAGGGCGCTCGACTACCACAAGAAGAATGAGCCAAGTAATGACAGCTAACGAGTCGAACAGTCAGCACGACAAGCGAAAGATGATAATGGCCTCGCCAATCATGACTGCCATGTTACAGTCTCGTAAATCACAGAAAATTGAGCAAAAGGCTGAGCAAAAGAAACTATGTAATGTTCCAAACGAAGTCAACGGACTTAGACAGTTTTCAGCAGATACAGTGATTCATGGAGGCGGCATCAAAGTGAAGTCCACCCCCATGATGCTGAAAAATCCCGCGACCGATTCTCCGTGTAGGAAAGTCATACGACCGGTAGTAAAACAACCAGTCAATCTATGACGAAGATTAACGCTTCGGGAATAATCCACCATGGACGTGGGCACGGATATGGCAATGAATGCAGGTCTTGCCTCAATCTCAGTATTGCATGGACATCGAGGACGGATATGACATAATCGGACTGATATGTTAGTACAGGCACAGAGGGAGATTGTATATTAAATCAAATTTCTGCTTAACGATGTATATAAGGCCCCCACACGAGGCCAGCGGTATCCATAAGATCACGAAAGCAAGCGACAGCTAATATAGCGAAAATGTGTACCATAGATGCGCTATCAGCAAGAGCTTTTGCAGCAATCGCGTCTCTTCTCAGTACACAACTTGGATTTAGCCAAGGATGCATTACGCACATGTTCATAGCTCTATTACATGTACAACTTTATCTGCCTAACTTAGCTAGGGCTTGGCTAGCACCAAGTTCATTCCATTCGGCACGAGTCACCCACATATGCTCGTTATGTCTCATTATGTTGGCTAAAACGGCACCACCGATGAACACCGAGTGACGTCGACGAGGAGGGTCTTCTACTCGCACCTTGAATTTTGACAGTCTGGTTGGATCTCCATGCAAAACCTTGGTGAGCCAAAGCTGTTTGAGCTCCTTCTCGAGACGAGTCGGTAATCCTGGATACATACTGGATCCGCCAGAGAGGACAATAGCTTTGTATAAATCCGATCTGACATCGACATCAGCAGATTGGATTGTGTTGAATAAATATTCGGCGACTCCTGGCTGTTCACAGTCGACAAGATGCGGCTGGAATAAACATTCCGGAGCTTCAAATCTTTCGGAACCGACCTTGATGATTCGTCCATCTGGCAAGGTGTAATTCTCGACTAAGGTGGTCGTCTCCTCAGCCAGTTTATGGTCTAATTCGAGATCATAACTCACATAACACAACTTTTCCTTGATCTGGCGTACCGTCTCAAAATCTGCTGTTCTATTCAATGCATAGCCACGTCGAGCCAATAGACTAATCATTTGTCGGGTAACATCACGACCTGCAACGTCTAGTCGGCGCGTGAGGTGATTCAAGACTGTGGACTCATATACCGGGACGATATGAGTCACACCATCTCCAGAATCAACCACCACACCACTCGAGAGACCTTGAGCGTATAAAGAAAGAACAGCCTGGATAGCGACATACACACCATCAAATTGGTAACGCTCGAACATTACTTCACACATCCTCTGTCTGTTCGAGGTAGGATTCATCGGAGGTTCGGTAAGCAAGATTTTTTGTCCACTTGGGTCAGTCTTCAATGCTTCGTAAAATGTGTAATCCCACAAGTGAGTCATATCTTCCCAATTGCGTATGATACCATTCTCCATCTGTAAAGATTAGCCTCATAATACTTGTTTGTCGAAATGGTATACTGGATATGAAATTTGCAGCATTGATCGGATCTGAGACGCCTCGTCCCCGACCATGATGTCCTTGATCTCGACATCGCCTGAACGCTCCTCTGCTCGCAGAATAGGCCGGCCGACAATAGATGGGTACTGTTGTTCTGGGAAATTCGTGCCCGCATATCCAACTTTAACAAATCCAGTACCTTGGTCTAGTACGATTGGTGGTCTATCAGCCATGAGTCGTCAATACAGATATGAACACGTCCCTCAGGTGCTTCAACAAAGACCTTTAGTCTAGTCCGTCGTAGAAGTCGCGGTGGGTCATCATGCCATGACCGCAGGCTGAAGCGCCATCATACCGAACTATGCCGGCGTGTCGAACGGGAAATCAGAGCGGGGCTCACCACACCAAATTCCAACACGACCAGGGAGGACTCGTATGGTACTCATGGACCCAATTAGATGTTGCCAGATGTACGTCGAGATTCATACTTTCTCATGGTCAATAGCAGCATTGTAATGATAGGTTGTAGTCCTGATGTCTGGTCGTTATGAAACTCATGGAGGTGAAGAAAGCGCAATCTGGACCGCTTCGGTACTAGATCTCAACTCTTTAAAGGAGAAGCATAGCGCTGGGGAAAGTGCTGCCCGGCAAGTGAATAGATGGAGAAGAGCGCTCAACGCTACTGACGAGGAAGCAAAGCTTGCGGAGATAACTGAAAAGCTCGAGAGATACAGTAAGGATTACGCAGACATCTTATTAAGTGAGAGTAAACTGCTTGATGCTGTGCGCGAGAATATCGGACTATTGATTGCTCTGCGCCAGGCCACAGAAGCTGGACTGGGCGGGAGCGATGAATCTCGGAGGAAAAAACGAAAATTGACAGAGGCTGACAACAGTATCGAAAGCAGCTCTCGACTCAAGAGAAGGACAGCGATGGAGGCATTAGTCGTTGGATCCTCGGTTGCTTTTCGACAGCCACGAACGAAGTCTTCAGAAGGAGAGTGGATCCAATGCAACATAACACGCATCATCGGAGACGGACAGAAGACTCGATGCGAGGTTCAAGATCCAGAACCAGATGAGAATGGTTTGCCGGGTCAGACTTATCGAACTATCCTTTCAACATTGATACCGATTCAGAAAGACAATCATGGCTTGGCGCCTCATCCTAGGGGTGCACATGTATTGGCCCGATATCCGGAAACAACTACATTTTACAAGGCAGAAGTTATGGCGACGAAAAAGGAAACATGCATGCTTAGGTTTGAAGGTGAAGATGAGATTGAGAAGTTGACGGAAGTAGAACGCAGACTTGTCCTAGATATGCCCAAATGATAGAACCTGCGAATTTGCAGAATATATATATTACAGTTTGCCTCAACAATGAATGGCCTCGCTGGCCCAATGGTTAAGGCGCTTGACTTCGAATCAAGCGATTGTCAGTTCGAATCTGGCGTGAGGCTTTTGTTTTCCAAGTAGACATGGTAAACAAACCGGGATCCTAGTACGGTATTTTGAAATCGTGCTGAGATACTGACCCGGGATTGTAAATCAAACGGTACCGAGATCCCGGTATAATAATCACAGTATGTACAATTTGTTTGCGTCCATTGTAGTCAAGCATAACCACTGTCCAAGATCTGATGACAATACATCTTGTTTGTTTTGCTCAAATCACAATATTGCAGCTGAGTTCTCACTGTTTTGCTCGACTCACAACTTGGTCTGCATTACAGGTAATAAAATTGTGGTGACTAGAGAATAAACAGCACAATATCTTACCCAATCAAGTAACGTGTCTATATATACAAGAAAAAGCACGCAGTTTTGCTTACAAATCTTTCCAACCGGGATCTTAGTTCTCAATTGGTCTACCATTTCAAATCACAAGTATTTGTGAAGCTTAGAAGTTGATATTTTCTGTCATGTTGCCATTCTTAGCAAATAATTTTGAGCTTGTTGTTTTTGTACTGCATACAGTACTGATTGCTCTAAAACAAAAATTCTTTGCTTTTTGCTCTCTCTAGAAAAAGACTATAGTACAGTGGCTATTTAAAGCATCATTTATGTTAGAGTTCTTGAAGTATGTAACAAAACATAAAGATAACTTAGATACGTATACTGCCAGTTGATCCGTTGTAATTCTTTCTATTTATTGACATTTATAATAGAACAACCAGCTTGCTAGCTCAATAGTAATTTGATGTAGGTCTGAATAAACATCTGACATTGACAAAGCATAGTAAGATCATTAGAGCACAAGAGAATGAGCTCTCTTTGACTAAGACTAGTTTGGATGAGCATCAGTTACTCAATACAATCAAGAGAAGAGTAAAGCTGCCAGATACCACAGATCTAACAACAAAAGTATATACCTTGCTCAGGATGATCCAAAAAGTCTTTGACAGAATAGAACATACAGCTATATATCTTAAAAGACACAATGTTTCTCCCTGAACTCAAATATTATCCAAATATACCCTAGTCAAGTAGCATAGATTAGGAATAGTTTTAAACTTAGTTGGTAAGTATCACAAACAACATATTGCCTTATCAAAGTCTAAATCTAGCTAAAGAACGATAGAGTTCATATGACGTTGGCTTTTGCAGACTATATCTATGACACATTAGTAGACATGGTAAACAGATTCCAGTCTAGAATCTTTCTCTAGTTTGGTTGACTATGCCAGAATCTCAACACAGTGCAAAATATTGTACCGGAATTCTAACACAGTGATTTGAACTGTATTGTATTGGAATGCAAGTATAATCACGGTATGACAATTTATCTGCATTGTACAATTGCCACAGCAGTTGAGCATTACAATAATCAAAGATCTAGTAACAACATATCTTGTTTATATGTCCTAGAGGTATCATAGTCACCACAGCTATTCTTTATAGCTTAGATTACGGCTTTGCAGCTAGCTTCTCACTGTCTTAAATGGTACTTCTATTCTCTGACAACCTTGACATCAGGATCTTAAAGCTAGATTCTTACTGTTTCACTTGATACCTACCTCTATTTTGCTTAAATCACAACTTTGCAGCTAGACTCTCACTATATTGCTCAATATCTTCTGTTCTGCTCAAATCATGATTTTGCAGCTGATTTCTAATAGTTTTGCTCAATATCCTCCATTCTTTATGCTGGATCCTTGACTTTACAGCTGGACTCTTACTATTTGACTCAATTATCCCTGTTTATCTCGACTTACAACTCTGCAATTCGAATTTTAGAACAACTTGGCTTCTCACAGGTAATGCAATTGTGTTGACCAGTAAAATCTTTGAGAAAATAAACAGCACAATACGTAATTCTATCAATCAAGCACTGTATCCATGAATACAAGACAAGCATACACGTAATTCCAGATTCTGGATGGTTTACCATGTCTACACATTAGCAAGATGTACATTAAACTGACGAGTATATTGTAGACCTCTCTAGTAGTCAATACTGAATAAACTTGAAGATTCTCTAGACAGGTATGTCTTCCTGAACATACTTTCAAATGAGCTACAGACTATGATATATTGCACATACAGACTTCTATACACAACAGCAATACCTGCTAGAAATGTCTAGCAGATTATTATTCTAAAAATGGGCACTTTATAACCAAAGAGATATACAACAGAATAACGTAAGGTGTACTGCCTTGAATATTTCAATTAGAACAGATCTAGAGACAAGATAATTATTCTACCTATATAGCACAAATCTACAAAGATTTGATGGCTACTATAGTCTATAGATGCTGAAATGACCAGTGAGATGTCAAAATTTACATGCTATTGAATATTATAGAGTGTATTCAAAATGAACTATACTACTTATTCTTGAGACACAACACTATACTAGAGTTGCTAAAAGCTTATTATATTGTGGTATAGACTTTTAAAATAATTTGAGTAATATCTATACACTAATATATGTTCTGCTAAAGCATATAACTCTGATGCTGACTTGTTGCAGAGATAATGTGATTTGCCTGTACAAGGTAAAGATTCTTCTTATTAGCTTGAATTTACAAGCTAGTTGTTGCATAGGCTGTAACTTGTTAAGATAGAAGAGACTATGTTAATATAAGTGTCAAAAAACCTTCAAGATAAGTTGTTTGATGTAGCTAGTAGCCTAGTGTTGTGTTGTTTTCTGTTAGTATTGTGCACAATAGACTTGCACAAAAAATGGTGGCGCTAATCAGCTCATTTTAAACTGAAGTATATCTGATTCTAGCATTCTGTAATCTACTCTAAAGCTAAAAACACTACCTAAAATCAAATGTGTTTATACTCTATAAAGCAAAGACTAATGATATGCACTTGAGAAGACTACCACTAAAATTGCAGTATTCTGCAATTTATGCTCTCTAAGGCTAAGGAATTGCATGTAAAATTAATTGCTACAAAATACATTTACCACATCAAAAAACCCGCAATTAGATAACATTGCTTGAGAATATATTAGATTGATATATATCTATCTTCAACTACATAGCTTGAGTATAGCAGATCAACAGCTGAATTGAACAAAGACAAAGATCTTCTTCAGATATTTATATATCACTTGTAGACATGGTAAACCGACCGGGATCCGGGATCCCGGTTAGTAAAATTTGGTAAGCAAAGCTACGAGCTTTGTCTTGTATTCATAGATATGTTGCTTGATTGGGCGACATATCGTGCTCTTTATTCCCTGAAATGCTTCACTAGTCACCATATCTGGCAATATGAGCTGCGCAACTATGAGCAAAACAGTAAGAATCCAGCTGCAAAGTTGTGGGTCGAGCAAAACAGTGGAAACCCAGCTGCAAAGTCGAGATTTGAGCTAAAAAAGGGACAAAGTTGAGATTCAAGCTGCAAGGTTATGATTCAAGCTGCAAAGTCGTGATCTAATCTGCAAAGTCGTGGTTTGAGCTGAAGATCCGAGCTGGAGAGCTAAGATTCGAGCTGGAAAGCTGAGATTTGAGCTGGAAAGCTGAGATTTGAGCTGGAAAGCTGAGATTCGAGTAGAACAGTGAGATTCAAGCTTGAAAGCTGAGATTCTAGCTGCAAGGTCGTGGTTTGAAAGTCGTGATTTGAGCTCGAAAGCTGAGATTCTAGCTGCAAAGAATAGCTGTGGTGACTATGATGCCTTTAGAGCGTACAAACAGGATATGTTGTCACCAGTTCTTTGACTGTTGTTATGCTTGACTGCAATGAACCGTGATTATACCCGGATCCCAGTACGGTACGGTTCAAAACACCGTGTCGGAATCCCGGTACGGTATTTTGAACCGTGTTGGGATCCCGGCACGGTAAACCGTACCGGAGGAAAATCCCGGACCAGGACCCGGTCGGTTTACCATGTCTAATTACTTGTAATCAGACATGGTAAACCGAGCGGAATCTGGAATCCCAATTAGAAAGATTTGTTAGTAAAACTGCGCGCTTTATCTCGTATTCATAGATACATTTGCCTGATTAAGTGATATATTGTGCTGTTTATTCCCTGAAATGCTTTGCTAATCACCACAATTTTATCATTTGTGATGTAGACTAAGCTGTAAATTGAGCAAAACAGTGACAATCTAGCTGCAATATTGTGGTTCAAGCAAAACAAGGGTATATTGAGCAAAACAGTGAGGACTCAGCTGCAAAGTCGTGATTTGAGATCTGAAAGCTGAGATTCTAGCTGCAAAGTTGTATATTGAAAGTCATAGTTTGAGCTCAAAAGCTGACATCCTAGCTGCAAAGTTGTGTTTCTAGCTGCAAAGAATAGTTGTGGTAACTATGATGCCTTTAGAGCGTACAAACAGGATATGTTGTCACCAGATCTTTGACTGTTGTTATGCTTGACTGTACAATATTTTGAACCGTGTTGGGATCTTGGTACGATATTTTAAACCGTGTTGGGATTCCGGCACAGTGAACCGTACCGGAGGAAAATCCCGGACCGAGACTTGGTTGGTTTACCATGTCTAGTTGTATATAACTTCTAGAATACAGCAATGCTATAGTACAATTTTTCAGACAGTCTCAAGTCCAAATCATACTTGATCACTAATAGTAATGTCAATCTACTATCAGGAGGTAGGATGTTAGCTACTAAAGATATTTGGAAAATCAAAATGTCGTTCTAGTATTTACTTCTAAATCAAAGTAACTTCTTGCAAATATTGTACTAACAACAGCTAGTGGCAGAGATATATGATGCTCTATAGTGTGACCACATTGAAGTTGTATGCCATGTCTACCTCAAGTAACAACTTGATAGAATATCTATTACAAATTTCATAAAATAAAGTTTAAGAACTATATCTGGCTAAAGCTTTGTCTTGGTAACAGATCTCAGATCTTCTTCTGGAATTGCACACTATAGAGACTACACTTTTGGTAAGACTCAAATACACACTAAAAAGCGCATGAGCATGTCTGCTCTGTAGTACAAGATTTAAATTTGCTCAAAAAATGCATTGAGATTGTACTTATAGCTTAAAGATAATTCAACTTTATCATTAACATGTAGTTATCATGAATGAGTAGCTGCTCTAGATTTACAAACCTGGGAGAAAACTAATAATATAGGTATATTCTGAAATATGTTTGTTATATTCTTATGTATGATCTCAATATTTTCTTATATACTACAGGCTTCAGCTTCCAGCGCTATCTAAACTTGAAGATTTTGGCTTTAACAATTGAGACAAATAATGCTGTTGCACTTGAGTAGATTACCTACTATAGCTACAGATATTATGGCTGCGTCAATGTCTTTTGAATTCATTCACCTAGATAGATTTGTGGTAAGAATATCGAATTTTGATTTATGCAAAACCTTTCGTGTAGTAATAAACAATAGCGTAATTTGTTGATTGTGATATCTTGATTACAGAGCGCGACCATTTATGCAATAATGAGTAATAAGCGCAAAACTTTGTGGTAGAGAGAAAATTGACATATACAAGTTGATTAGGCTCTACATCTATGGACCCATGTACTACTAGCCTATAAGGTAGCTTGAGCACAAGATTAAGATCTTCTTATGGCCACAAAAGCCTGCTTTGTTGCGCTTTGACGGACCACTACTATGTATTTTTGTCTGCACTTGCGCCAGAATCAGTAAAAGGTTCAAAATCTCCATCTGATGAATTTTCATCAGCATGGAAGACAAGAATGCTGAATGCGAGAATGGTTGATCGGAGGCGCCATCTACACTCTGCAGGTACATGAAATTAGCATGTAACTGAACGTAGCTAGTGATACTCGAGTCTGCCAATGGCAAAGTTTACGGTTACCATGTATCATCAATCCGAAAGGTCCGTTATTACGATAGAGCAGGTCCTAGAGCACGGCTGTAATCGTGACTATGCTTTTGCAATTCGTATAACTTCTTCTTGAGTACATCTCCATTAGCCTGATTCATTCGCTCCAACATCTGCGCCTCCTCTTCATCGGCTAATTCGCCTCTTGACGGTCCTACGGATGGACTAGCTGAAGCCGATGCTGACGCGGACTTCAGGATATGTAGACGATTGGTCATTCTATGGGCCAATTTCATGATCTCACCTTCCTCCGCTTCGAGCTCGCGGGACTTGATGCCATTGTCCCCGTGTCCCCGAGGAGGGATTCCTTGTGCTCTCGGTCGACCGGTGTGCTCATATAGTTCAAGTCCTGTTGATTCACCGGATGACTTGGGTCCAGTAGCAACCTGTCTACAGTCCGGATACGTGCTCTCGAACCGATGTATAACTTTGTCCAGTGTCTCAGCAACCAGGTTTAACCTCCGAAACTGAACATCAGACAAAGGTTCCGCCAGTGTCGGCTCGATGTTTTGCTTGATTTGTCGCGCACGCCGGTACATATCTAGCGGCAGATCCTTCGCGACGTCATCATCGGTCGTGTCGAGATGCTGGTCAAGAGCCGAGGCGACTCCTTGCGCTCCGTCATGTAATTCTTCATGCCTGTCAACCTTCTTAGACTTCTCTGAGAGTTCCTGATGCTGGTAGACTAAAGACGTATGAGTATCCGTTTCCGTAAATTCCACACTCGCTTCCCGAGACTCCATATTCTGGATACATTCTGCTAATATTCTCCTGCCGAGTTTCTCGCTATGGGGATCCTCGGGTATATGTATGTCAAGGTTGACTAATGTCCTGCTAACGCGTGCGAGCGCGTATAATGCGGATAGTGCTGACGAATCTAGCGTCATCCCGGTCAGGAGAAGCTCAGATATCTTTGATTCAGCCAGAATTTCGCACAAAGTGACGATGTCATGACTACTCAATTTCGTATCCGACAATCCTAATCTCCGTAGTATTGGCATTTGCGGTAGGTATTCCCGCAAGGTGGGTAAAACGTCCTCAAGTCTATTGCCAGAAAGGTTAAACCGACGAAAGTTCGACAGTAAACTAACACTGGTTACAATCTTGAAGATGCTTTCCTTACTAAGGCCACAATTCTGTAAATCCAGAGACACGAGAGGACAACTTTCATCCACAACCGAGGCAAAGTGGCTTATGGAGTCGTCTAGAAAATTGTAGGACAAATCCAAGAAGTGGAGAGCGTGCGGTCCCCGTAGCATTGAGATGACCAACTCAACCGATGCTGGAGTAAGTTTTAGCTTGGATAAACCCAAGCCACGGACACCAGCTCTAGAAGCGATCGGAAGTAGTGTCGCCAAATCATGGTGAACGAGACTGGCACTTGTAAGAGATAATTCGTTAAGTGCGCGAACGCGGTGGTCCGCAAGCACATTCCCGGTCAGTCGAGCGCACTCGCCGTCAAATTGCGGCCCATGCCAGGCGAAGCGTCGTAGTTGAGGTGACAAGCAAAGATAACATAAGGCACACCGAACGCCTTGAGTTGTCAAGCTAGGATTATTGTAAATATTAAGTATCTCGAGCTTTGCAGATGTGAACAAGCAGCTGAGCACCAATTGCAGAGTCGTGTCCGTCAATGAACAGTTGTCCAAAGTGACCTCTGTCAGATGCATACCCGTCAATGGTAGACCAAGACAATCCGCTAGAGCAACCGCGGAAGGAAATGTGAGGTCAATATCACGAAGCTCTAGCGACCTAGGCCCCTCATATGTTGCGTTTGCTGGGCCACGACCTCGTAACTGTTTCTCGATTTGTGGGATCGCAGCAATTTTGTAGACTTTGCAACAC
Organism: Taphrina confusa; assembly: GCA_005281535.1. Taxonomy (NCBI): domain Eukaryota; kingdom Fungi; phylum Ascomycota; class Taphrinomycetes; order Taphrinales; family Taphrinaceae; genus Taphrina; species Taphrina confusa. The sequence continues at coordinate 21,710 of RHGJ01000028.1, read as the reverse complement.
TGCAAATAGAGATCAGCTCTATCGAGAGGCGTAGACGACGCATACGGATCGATGATGGTCATGTCTTTAACTGTCTGGAACGAGCCTGAGCACATCGATTCTTTCTCTTTGGATGGTGATTCGGCTTCCACTTGTACATAAGTTCGCAACTCGACGAGTTCGTCCAGCTGAAAACAGACCCGTCGTAGCGAAGTCCCTGTAAGCTCCGGAACCTCAGGTCGTTTGCGTTTAGTCTTTCCTGTTAGCTCTGTAAATTCTTCAGACAATCAAGGTCGTACATTTTTATTAAGAGTCATTCGCACAGTCTGTGCACTTGTAGTAGACCCGGACGCTAAAGTATTAGTGCTACTGGTAGTCGAATCTCTGCGATCGCGTCTCGAGCCTCCCGACGATAATCTCCGCAATGTGCTTCCAAAGAAACTCGATTTCTTGTTCTCTTTAGCTTCCTTCTTAGCTTCCGCTCGTTCTCGTTTAGATTCTTCCTTCTCTAGTGCCTTGTCTTCCGCAGCTTGCAAGCGAGCTTCCCTCTGCTTGACTTGACTGAACCATGAATTTGACCTTGAACGTGCAGCCTTGACTTGAGCAACAATTTTCTCTTCCGTGGGGTCACTGTTCGCATCTCTAGTTCCTGGATTCGATATGGAAGCGGTAGCACCGGGCGTGAAGTTCATCTATAAAACTCTTCACAGATCACAAGCACTATACTCACAGAGACGCTGCGCGATAACAACTTATCTTGCTCAGCACAAAGACAATACCCAAACATCTGTTCGTTGCTTGATAATGAGGGGAAATCAAGCGGGAGCTACAACAAGCCTCGCACCAGTACGGTAGGTACAGTTACCCGCACTGGGGCCGGAGGCGCTTTGCTGTAGATACCGGTACCAGTCGGCTAGTTTTGTCCGGCCCCAAAATTGGTTCGATCGAACGATGAAACCGACCTACTTCATTGACCTGTAGATAGCTCAATATGAGTAAATGGTAACTTTACTGAGTACTAACATATAGAACAAACTCCAGGCTATCATATGCGTCTATAGCTATAAGGACTATCATAAGCTGTGCAATATGGATACTTTTGATGTCTGTTTCATCGTTCCATGCATATGAAACCAAATGTGGAGTCGGACAAAATTAGCCGGCTGGTACTGTACGGTCGTACGGTACCGTACCGGTAACTTGCATTTCAATCTTGGGATTGAAAGTCTCCACGATCGCGAGCTTACTGATATCGATTTCACGTGCGATCGGCCGACTCAGATCCGGCCTGTTACCATTTCTTGGCTAAATGAGGCAAAAGCTTACAGCTGAACTCACAGAAGTATATAAGACTTTTGGCAGAATGGTCCATGAAGATCGAGATAGAGGTAGAAATGAGAGCTAGATATGTATAAGCGAGCGACGTGGTCTCTTGAGGTTCGAATGCTCGTGAATGTGCAATAGCACACAACCTAGGCCTTGTACCAGGCTTGCTACTGCCTGGCCTGCTGGCACACCACGCGCTTGAGTTTTACACATGTTCTGGAATCCGAGTACTTTTCGAGATTTGTCAAAAACGTGCTCCCCTCTACATGCGTCATCGCCAGTTGAGCACGATATGATCTTCTATTGTCCATGACCATCTCAAACAGTGATGCATAAGGAGATCGATATGGGCTGTTTGATTGTGCCAGCTCGTGATCGTGCAAATAAGAATGTAAAGGTGCTACAACAGTCTGCAGAAATATGCCTCAAATTCTAAAGATAGTGATTGCACCACAAAGCTTGATGGTAGCCCACTAATTTCTGCATTAGTTATACTGTGATCTTAGTCCTCGCACTCGTTCGCGAGCATTACAGTCCTGCTCAGCTGACCTACTCTACTACCTGATTTCAATCATGCCAAGGCTAATCACAGTCCTTCAGCCCGATGCTAATGATTTGTTTAGTCACCATGGATATTATGGTCGAATAAGCTTTCAAGCTATACCACAGATACTCCTCAATGCGCATACGCGAGAATATCAGCAAAGGAGCCTCAAACTCTCATGCTCCACGCATACGCAGCGAATGGTGGCGTGTGCTAATAACGCAGCATCGTGGATAATTGAGACTGCTTGCTCGGCTTCGTGCGGATCTGATTGTTCCCGTTTGGTCTTGCTGAGCATTGCTACAAGAGCACGGACGATGACTTTTTAGAAGCGCGGTATGGTCTATCTTTGAACTAGAAGTCCATTGCCTTCAATAATACGAAACAACCAGGACGAGCTACCTTAGCAGGAAACCATACAGTCCCCAGCTTTGGTTAGAAGTGGGTAACGTCGTCCTGATCACCATAGACAGAGGTAGCAGGTACCGAATATGTTCCAGCTTGTGATTTGTAGTCATAATCGAGACGATCAACTTGCGTAAAACCCATGCGAGCGATGTTAGGATCACGAACGTGCTCCTGATTCCATTCTCGAATACCGCTTCCAAAGTTACTGCCACGGAAGACTGACGGATACGAATTTGTGGAATTATTATGATAGAAGATCGACTCATCTTCAGGGATATATCCATTCATTGATACAGAATCATGGCTGCGTAGTCCTTGTGCAGTCTGCATCGTCATACTATGTCTTTCCGGTGCGCGGTAAGATTGACGAGGACGAGAGAATTGTATCATACTTAGATGCAAATGGTTGAGAGGTCCCTCAACAAGGACATTCGTGTCCTTATAATGTGTAAGCAAAAAATGCCACAAAGGATGTTTGCTTAGGACTTTCGGGTTCCCGAGAATGACTAATCCGTATTTCGCCCTTGTCAATGCAACATTGAGTCGCCGCGGATCACTAAGAAAGCCAATACCTTGATGCTCGTTGCTGCGCACACAAGACAGGATGATGTAGTCCTTCTCGCGTCCCTGAAAGGCATCGACTGATGCCACCTCAACATCCTTGTACAAATCCTTTTTCAGAGAACCATTCTGCTGCATAGAGGACACTACATACGATCGCTGGCCCTCATATGGAGTAATCACGCCAATTTGAGCTGGCGTCACCCCGGATTTGAAAAATTTCGTCACTATTTTTTCCACGTTTGATGCCTCCGTGCGATTAAGATAACTGGTGCCACTGGCAGAGATCTCTTCTTGTCCAAGATTACTATGGAACATGATTGGTGCTTGTGCAACTGGCCATGGAAAGTCAACATCGGGTCGAAGTCGTTCAATAGCCGTGACACCGTTCTGCAGCATACCCTCGTAAAACATATTACTTGGAAATTCTGACATGGACGGATGCATGCGATACTGCACCTCGAGTCGAATTGGAGCCATGCCCAGCACGACAAGTCGCTCGAACAATGACTGACTCAATCCTGCGCGAGCGGCTTTCTTGTTCATTATGACTGGCGGCAGCTGTTGATGATCGCCGACCAGAACTGCTTGCTTACATCCCAATACCAGTGGTATCATGCACTCCGGTTCTGTTGCCTGTGTGGCTTCATCTATAAGCACGGTACGAAATTTGAGTGTAGAGAGTCGTGAATCACCACAACCCACACAAGTCGCGCAAACAACATCCGCACTATGCAAAATATCTCGTTCTGCAGCTCTTGTCAAGCTCCGATACTTCTTCTCGTCAGAAGAGCTTAATTCCCCGAGTTCTGCCTTTAGTTGCATGAGTTTCTGCAACTCCACTGCTGTGTCGTTGTTTTTGACTTGCTCGTGCAAAGTAAGAAAGCTTATGGGACTATCAAGATCCTCACGTGATTTTGCCGAAACGCGGACAACTTTGAGACCGGTACAATGTATCTTGTAGGCAAGTTGATCAACTGCTACATTGGACGGAGCTGATACCAGGACCTGTCCAGAATTCATCTTGGCTAGATGATACACTATAGTTGCAGAAGTCACAGTTTTGCCAGTCCCAGGAGGACCCTGTGTCGTCAGCTGCTGCCGGATTTAAGTTTGGAGTCTTACCTGGATGAGTGATAAGGGTTTCTGCAACACGGACTTGACAGCTTGATCTTGTGACTCATTCAATTCTGGAAGGTTTGGAACGGAGAACTTTTTCGGGAGATGGGCCTTCAATATCAATGGGGCGACATCGTGGCCAAGTAATTTGTGGTATATGTAGCCACTCACACTTTGTTCATGGATGGCGAATGACTTCATAGCAGTCTGCATCCGATCGAAGCTGGTACTCTTCCATATGTAATCCACGGCAAAATTGTGCGTACACTCGGTGGGCACCTTTTCGGGCTTCTTGAGCTCAAGACCGACCTCATCAGACATAGTGTTTGGAATTTTAATCACGTAACCAGCACTTTCCCATGGTTTTCGCAATTCGCCTTGGTATTTGAGTCTGAGCTCATCTCCTACAGCCAACTTGACATCGCCGATTTCTAACTTCGGCAAAAAGAACCATGCGACGTGTTTGCCGTTCAGACCTAGATCCCATTTGACTACTATCCCTTCTTGGGTCTGGGACTCCTTCAGCTTTTTGTCGTAATCCGCCTCGATTTTCACTAGAGGCCCAAAAATGTTCTGATACTGATATGCATCGTCGTACTTCAGACGAACTGGAGCCGGCTCATCATCAATACCTGGTTTTTCGAGATCTCCTAATGTTGCTGCAGAGTTTTCACGCCACAATTCTTCAAGCTTATTGATTTGATGAGCACTGATCTGTCGCGCTCGCATCACTTCGTGTTCTGAAGGAACAGTAACGAGCCACGATAAGAAAGAGCGATCATCAATCAGAGGTTGCCATTGCGAGGTATCAAAATTCATGTCCTTTACTGTCGATTGTGATGCACAAGGTTGTCGACACAATAAGACCATGACTGCATCGCTCTTCGCGGGTATGAAACCGAGGAGGAACACGTTTTTGATACCACAGTTATAACACTCCAAGGTTGTTTTCCCCAATTGTGATTCACTGTGTAGCATAACTTCCTTATGACGTGATCTTACGAGGTGGGTTATGATATGGGCAGCAGAAGTGTTGCCACGAGAATTGCAAAACCATTTATTGCATAATAGACACTTCACGACACAACTTGGGCTATGAATCCCACAGTAATGGCAGGCGTGTTCGGGCAGTTTATCGGCGTTCTCTGTGTAAACAACTTCGTTTTCCTCAGCGGTGCTTTTGCCATGCTGATCTCGCGCCCGATCGGGGCTTTCCAAAATGGCAATCTCATCGTCTCGAGAATCAATAATGTGGTCCTGTGCATCTTCCCGAGTAGGGTTTCGAGAGTCATAGATCGTTGATTCCGTAAGTGCGATTGATGCTGTTTCCAGGTCATCGTCACTCATAGGCGAGACTTGGTAATACGTATCGCTCACTCAAGAACAGATCTTTGATTGGATCCTAGTAGAAAGTCTAGTAATCTGTTTGGATCAGGATTTGTCAGGAATTTGCAGAACTATGTCTTGAGCCAATTGAAATTATTATTCTTGCTCGCGATTTCGAATCTTCCGTGGTTGAGGCTCACTTGTGTAATTTCACTTCTACCCGCACTCAGAATCCCGACCTCGAGCTCTGACACACGAAGCACATCCGCTTTTAAGACCTACATTTTACAATGGTTACAATCGCTTGAACTACCCATTCATTTAGTTATATATCATATCGTTCATGACAGCCAGTAGCAGCCTGGCAGAATATGCTCAGGTCGATATTGATAGAAAGTCTCTCCAGGTACACTTTGACAAAGTCTTACGAATACCTGAATTAGTGTCACAACCAATCTTTTCAAGTACCTCGTCACTGGATCTCTGAATCGTTGACATGCTGCCAGACGAGGTTCGATGTCGCTCATCTGATCAGCTTTTCACTCTTTGGCTACCCTAAACGCAACTTTTAACTTTGACGAGACACAGCTATTACACAGCCCATGAAGTTGATCTTACCTACCACCCTTATATATCAGTGATACAGATGTATTTCGTGAACGCGCGTATATGCCTTTGACGATGTCATACAACTGGCTTCATGAGCATCATTGAATCTTGACGATTATAAGCCTTTTACAATAGCTGTAGGCCGATGATATATTCTGCGGCGCACTCTATGAATTTTGGCTTGAAGGGCGGTACTCGAAAAGACCTTGTGATTGCTTTGACCCACTCGACTTATGAACTTCTTACGCGTACAACACCCATACCGTAGCGGCTGTAAACCCATAAGTGGACCATGTAGACCTTTCACGACGTATGAATGATTTGATACCTCATCACAATTCTTCCTAACAATTACTCTGAGGTGCTGATGTCTATAACCCAATTGCACTTCCAATTATAGACATTTGTTGTCGTGGTTGTTTAGCACACCGGCGCGCGATAATCCACTCGATGCTTCGAGCTTATGTGCTCAGCTTGAAGATCGAGAACCGAGGCTGCTTCATATATCTGCTCGTATCCACTCTGAGATCTTGACCGACGACTAAGGTGCTTGGGCTTAGCTCATGCTTAGCTCCGAGTGTGCAGACATCCAGCGAAACGAAATAGAAGCTCTGAGCAGCATCTTTCTGGAAGACTTTGTGGTCGAGCATAATACAACGAACCGTGTATGGAACAAGAATGTCATCCCTGCATTTTCAATTCATGTACAAGTGGACGAAGTCTCCTCGACTTCGCTTGTTACGCGCGAAACACTTCCCGCCGTCACTTTGCGAGTGGAATATACAGCAATGTATCCGAAAACATCACCAAACCTCAAGCTCATGAACGCACGGAACCTGACCGATGCTAACATTGCAAAATTAAGTTCGGCTATGCGTGCATGCTTGCAAACACACCTGGGCACTGAGATGATATATGATCTGGTTGATATGCTGCGCAACGAGCTGCGCAGCTGTATAAGAACAGCCGCCACTAGCTTGAATCAAGAACGAGTGCTACGTTTACAAGAAGTTGAGGCAGAAAAGAGTGAAAAGGCCCAGATCGTGATCGAGCGTGAGTCGATGGAGAGGTCGTTACAACAACAACGCCTTCGTGATCAGATCAGAGCTGAGTTGGAGGCAAAAACAAGTGCCAAGGATTTTGCACATGATAAGATCGACACACAAGTGCTAGAATCCTCTGATGCTCAGATGTTGGTCTTCAATCGACCCATAAAAATAGGAAAATTTCTTATCGCCAAGATTGCCTTACACGGACCCGTTATCCTCAATGACAAATCTACCACACGCCCATGGATTAGCTATCTTAGTGAAGCCGGCACGATTATCGTGAAGGAATACGCCATAAATTATGCAAGCCAGAGCACACTCCAAGTTGCAGAAACAATGATCGCCAAGATTGTCAAGATCGCGCAGACACACAGAATAGAAATAGGCGTGCAGACTTTTGGCTCAACAATCGTAACCAGCTCTAATGGATATCGCTTCTTCGTCGTGCAAAGGTTTTGTCCTAAGGGCTCACTAAATGATCTGCTTGGCATCATACCGACGATTGATCTAGCTTTAGCCAAATCTTGGCTGATCAATTTGGCAAATGAATTGGTCATTGGTCACAGAATGGGTTTTGTCCACGGAAGAATCTGTTCTTCTAAGGTGCTACTTGTTGAGCAAGACAATCGTGTTGTGGCCACATTATGCGACTGGAGTTATTCATCCTTTCTACATCGTCATGCCAACTTAGATCCGCAATCTCGCAAGGAATCTGAGTACGCTCCAGTAATTCGGTCTTCCGATGATGTCGTAAGCATCTGTCAGCTCTTCCTAAAAATGATCGTTGGCTGTAAGATGAACGTTGCTGGTTCGCTCGAAGATTCTTTTAGAGAACACCAGCACCAAATTCCCGACGAAGTACGAGTCTTTTTGTCAGGCGTCTTGCACAATGCAAAACACCAGAGACTAACAGCATCTGACTTGCTATTGACTGAATTTTGCCGCTCTCTTTACGCAGATCCTGCCGAGATGAGTTTGAGAGCAAGCCGTCATACGACGTCGATTGCGAGCTTGTCTAGATATCTCATAGACTTCGAAGAACTATCTAATATTGGAAGAGGAGCTTATGGGACTGTGGTCAAGGCAAGGAATCGTCTTGACGGTAGAGTCTATGCTGTTAAGAGGATCGAGACCAAGGCCGAGACCCGGGTGTTGAGAGAGGTTGCGGGTTTAGCGCGACTAAATCACCCCTCGATTGTCAGGTATTTTGCATCCTGGGTTGAGCAGGGAATCAGAGATGTATCTGAGACGAGCATAAATTCCTCAGACGATTCAGACTTTCAAGATCTCACGCCATCTGAAGACTTTATGTCGTTCTCTGACAAAAAATTCGCCGATTCAGCTCGAAATGACAGGCAAGGTTCCTTGTCTGAAAACCTCTCATTCGAATCGGAAACTGAGCGTCTTGCAGCACGAACACTCTTCATACAGATGGAGTATTGTTCCGGAGACACTTTGCGCAGTCTCATTGATGGTAACATGGTCGGATCTTCCTTATGGAATTACTTCTCACAAATTGTGGATGGCGTTAAATATATTCATTCTGTAGGATTGATACACAGAGATTTGAAGCCAGCGAATATTTTCGTGTCTCCTGAAGGCTCACTAAAATTGGGAGATTTCGGGCTTGCTATAGAGGTCACAGCTGTCACTACTGACAACGAAAATAACATGCCAACTGGAGAGACTGACCACGAGAATACGGGGCAGGTAGGCACATACATCTATCAAGCACCTGAATTGCTCAACTGTAAAACTTATGATTCAAAGATAGACGTGAGTCCAGGTATCATCGCTTTATTCGGCACTGATGTGACAGTTGTATGCTTTGGGGATTATCCTCGGAGAACTATCTTGCAAGTGGTCGACTGGTATGGAGCGAATACTCTTACTTCAAGGCCTGCGGCTTCCTGATATCGTTTGTCCATTGCCTCCCGAGAGACAACGAGAGATTAATCTGCTACGGGCACTTCTATCCCATCATCCAGCGAAACGGCCATCTGCCGAATCACTGGCTAGTATGTTGCCACCAGTCGTCCATAGGACCTACCTCGAGGATACACTTAAACTCCTGTCCGGAGATCAAAGCTTCAAACAGGACGTTCTATTGCATCTTTTCGAAGATCAACCTCGGTCAGCAGAATACGTTTACGATGCAGAGCATCATTCTCATGCCCGTACAGATGTAGCATTATCCCGGGAAAGCCTTTTTCAGAACACACAACATATTTTTCGGTTGCACTCAGGAATAGATAGATCCGGCTCGATACCTGCCTTGCTGCCATATAACAAGCTATATCAGGAGAAACAAAATGTTGTCAAGGTCATGGATGAATTGTCTAATGTTCTACAATTACCATATGACTTTAAGGTACCCTTTGCACGACAATTGGCTCGTCAACATTCAGATGTACCATATGGTAAATCCTTTGTGATCGGCCCTGTTTACAGAACCGATGGCCGAAATTCCAGAACTCTCTTCGAAGCAGACTTCGACATAGTATCCGACGTTATCTCCACAGCGCATCGTGTCGAGACGATTCGCATATTGTTTGAGATAATAAGGGCAGTCCCACAGGTCGAGTTAGAGATGGCGTACTATACACTGGGCCACAGTAACATCGCCAGAGCTATATTGGAAGAAGCAGGAGTGCCTCATTTACGACTGAACAAAGTGCTTGCAACGCTTAGTACATTATCGCACAAGGCTGATCGCTATAATGAGCATACATGGCACAAGACTCTTGCTAGTATTTTGAGTGAATCGACCATATTACAAATCCTCAAATTTGTTCCTCAGCCATCGAAGGACTTTGGTATGGAACTACGAAGAGTTTTAGCTTTACTGAGTGTAACACGGCAAGAGCGACTCGTTGGTGTGTGCGCGAGCTTGTACGATTTTGTCAAGGTCGCAGAAAGGTATGCTGTAACTATCCCTGTCAGATTCCAACCTTTTCCACCAGCGACTTACTTCTTCGAGCTCACATACACCCTTGAATATGGTAAAAGTTTTGGCGACATCGTAGCTGTCGGTGGCACTTACGATAACCTTATCAAATCTTTGGCGATACCTGGCACCACACCACAAGATTTGTCTGCCTGTGGATTTTCCCTGGCACTCGACAAATTGCCTAAGCTCTCGCCTTATGTCATACACGATCGAAACCCGATCAGACAAGTGGACATCGTCATCAATGCTCTTGCACATGAAGATCAAGCGATTGATTTGATCACGCGATTGTGGGATTTGGCAATATCTGCTGAGCTGTGTTTCGCTGAAGAATGTACTAATTTCTGCGTAGAAAGACGGGCAGCAATACTTTTATCCTTTAAGGAGAAACGAACATCCATCAGTGTACAGCAGATGATTAAAGTCAAGAAACTTGACAAGGACGAAACAGATGAAGTTTCCTTCGAGGCAATCACGAACTACTTGTTGTCGGAATTAGCTTCCAGCTCCACGTTACTCAAGGTTCCAAAACTCGTCAGAACTGCGTCGAACATCAGGCCACCTGACATGATAATCATTTCAGCTGACGACTCGAAACGGCTCCGTGCGAACCAGCGCAATGTTGTTTTGTCTAGAGCAAAGGAACAATTCCAGGAACTCTCAAAGCAATTCCATGAAGGGGTGATACCAATCGTCATCATCGATTTTTCAGCAGAAGATATGACAACCTTAAGATCTTATACAACGAAGGCTGCCGATGAGCATGCCTTGCGTCGAATGTCTGAAAATCTTTCTGATAATCTAGCACGGCATTCCCTAGCCATGCTGCGTCAGGCTATTGATAAGTTGCGGGCAGAGGACAAACGTAGTCTTTACATATGTTCTTCGAAATGCGTAGAGTTCATCCTTCTCAATATTTCGTAGGTTACAGTATACCATCAGCGGATGTGGTGTGTCTACCCGCAAGCTTACTAACGAATTTCAAGTTTGCTAGCAGCTGACAGTGGTTTCTCGACATGTCTGCAATAATCCTAGTGGTATGCAAGGCCGTTTCAGACGTCGCAATTTATTGCCAACGTCGACGGCCTTGCATGATACGTTATTGACAAAAATTTTGTATAGCCATGTAGCCTAAGACTAGATCTAGGTCTGAGAAGTCTTAGTTTTGTGATTACACATCTATTCATTACGCTAGAGCTACTTTTCTATTATCTATTTTTGATGTCGCACGTGCGTGCAATCTAAACTCTAAAATTGTGGATTACCGTAAAAGGAATTGGGGTTTCTTTAATCCTAGATTAATTAACAACAAACTGGCTTGAGTTTTGGTCGTAGCTAAAACTTAAAGAATGTCGTAATAACCAAGTTACTTGCACAGCCGGGCTAAAAAATAACATCACAGGTTGTAAGTAGAGCATGTGTATAAAACATTGGTTGCAGTGCAAGTCTTGCTCTGTCAATGACACAGTAAGGCTGCCCCGTGGCGCGTTCTTGTTGTGCCAGTGGACTAATTTGTGCTCAACATCAAATTTGTAGAGTTGGTCTTGAGACAAAGTCTGCTGATCAATTTAGCCTGACAAGCAAAACAGAGGTCGTGGTATAGCACGGTGCGCAAATATCAAGACATCTTTCAACACTAGACTGACTCGTTGTTAGGCTTGGCACAGAGGTTTGGTTCGAACCATGAACCAATGGTTTGAACCGGTGAACCTAAATTTTGTGCCAAACCGGTTCAGGTTTGGTTCAGGTTCACAGCCACTAGGTTCAACCGGGATGTATAACCGGTTTGGTTCAGGTTCAACCTACGGTTGAACCCTGGTTCGTGTCTACCTTTTGCAGCATGCCTTAGCTACTGGGTAACTTTATTCTATTCAGATCAGGGGCCAAGGTAGAAACATGTGGTTAGAGGCATAAGACGTCTCACAAGACTTATAATCAGATATCTAGTGTTTAAACGTGCAGTCCGTTTTATTAACGCAACTTGTTGCTCTTATCTCGTGTTTAACGCCAAATAACCTGTTTACTATGGTAAGATGCAACAATGGCGGTCAAAAACAGGTTTTATTAAGTTAATCTAGTTATTTAATAAAATATTTTAAGGAAAACGTTCCAAAGGCTCTGGAAAGTTCATTTCTGTTATTGTTCGAGCTGCAAATGCTTTTCGGCAGTCTTCACTTGTGATTTTATATGGTCGGCGGGCATTTGAATGATTGATCATTGACAATCGGTACTGCCACATACGCTGTGGTGCGTCCCATTGATTACCAAGGTAGTCTTGACGATCTTGCGCTTGTATAATGATATCGTTGAGAATCATATTTGCGTTGTTTGGTCGGCTGAAAGATTGAGTTCCGTTGTTATGAATGTGTTGAACAGTATAACCAACTAGCTGCAAGAGTACGAGTCCCAATAGTTGTGCGTTTTCAGCAGATTGCCACATCCATACTCCCAATTCGCAGTAGTCCCAAGTTTCTGCAAAAATTCCTAATTGAACACGAAGATTGCTGAGGAAATATATGAGATAAGGATGTTCTTCTGGCACGAACTCGATTGGAACAGGGTCTCTCCAAGGTATTGTTTTTTCAAATGACCAAGATTCAAACGGTCCAGATTGTATGTATGCATCGGCGACAGTCATGAGCATTGCTTGAAAATTTGATTTGATTGCCTTAAAAAAATTACTGACGTCTTTGCTTGCATTTTGTCTAATCTCTCTGGACATAATAGTGACTTCATCTGGCTCCATTTGTTCGACCTCAAAGAAGGCTTCGTTGACGAGACTCTTTGTAATGGTGATTGTTTGGAAGAAACGAGGCTTGAGGTGATTCTTCGTTAATCCAATTAGATGCAATGCTCTTTGTTGTGCTTGTGGAGTTGATGGTACTACAAGAAATTAGTCGTGAACACTCAACGTCTGTGAAGTTGAATGTTGCATACCTGTAGTTGCAGGCATAATTTTCTGAATTGAAGAGAGATGTATCGAAATGCATACAAGAAGTAGAAGAGGACACATCCATTCTTATAAGACATTTGAATGACGAGCTAAGTGTCATAACTTGCAACATCGTTGTTTGTTGCGCAATATACTGTTTATAACCTGATTAATGCGGAAAAACGGATTATTTTGCAAAGAACACTGTATATTTTGGTCATAATTAGTGTGTAGTAGTGAATATCAGATTACAGTCAAACTTGTTTACAAACGCCACATCTACACTGGCAATACGAGACTTGAATACCTCTTTTGATCTATCTACACTATATTGAACAAGTTCATTAGTTTTTCCGCGCCATTCATGAGTGAGCATTTAGATGCTAGTAATTCAACCAACTTTGATGATGACGACGCATACAGTCAACAAATTGCACAACCTATGGGTTTGTTAACGCCAATACCGCAAAGTGGGCGTTCATATAGCACATCTAGCAGATCAGGCAATGTACCATTGACGGACGCTATCAAGACAAAGTTAACTACTCATGGGTGCGTTATCTACAACAAACAAAGCGCTTCATCTATTGAGCACAGCACAAAACATCGTTATCCAAAATTGAAATGGAATCGCAATATCAAAAAATTTCCACACAATTACTATGCCCAAGGTTCCAACCGTGATGGTTTTCCTTCATACTTCTGCAAAGGTTGCGCCATCATATACAGACATCCTGACTGTAACGGAGGAGAAGCAGGTACACACCGTAAACACACCACAAAGTGCTCTATGCAAACGAACACGCTTTGCACACCAGATACACAAACAATCATTCCTTTTTCATTAATCCAGCCAGCCAAATCTGTGATACAAGAGCTTTTTGTACAGTGGATCGCTTCTGCTGGGCATGCTTTCAATGCTATCGAAAATCCTTACCTTATCAAACTATGGAACACTTTGAACATCAACAGAAGACTTCCCAATTGTCGATTACTACGCAAATGGACAATATCTGAAGCACATGAGTTACGGGACCGAATTAGCTCAGAAATGAAGAAAGCTGGAACAAAAATCAATCTTTCATTGGACGCATGGACATCACCATTCAATGTTGCCTACCTAGTTATTGTGGCTCATTATATCAACAAAAATTGGTCAATGGAGGAGCAAATGCTAGAATTTTGCGATTTACCCAGTGGCCATGCTGGCAATATTATGGCAGACCTTATTTATGGCGTTTGTAACAAGTATGACATCAAGTCCGTGTTAGGATCAATCACCACAGACAACGCATCTGACAACCGCACAATGGTAAACAGATTAGCTGAGCTTTTACACAATGATGGTATAGAATGGTCTGCAAGCGACAATCATATCCCTTGTATGGCTCATGTTGTCAATCTGGCTGCTAAACAATTCTTATCGACACTGAAAGCAGATCCCCCCTCACAAAATGACACGTATGCCACAGAAGGCATTGCTGACGAACTGGATCTTCAAAAAGGCAGCGTGACAGGGGTCTCTGCTACTTTATGGCGTGTTAGAAGCTTTGTCAAATACATTTGCTCAAGTCCTCGTAGGGAGACTTTATTTGAGGACGCAAGATCTGATATCACACAAACACGTCCACTCAAATTGATCAAAGATGTCACTACTAGATGGAACAGTACCTATTACATGGTAGAGCGAATATTGAAGTTACAAGATCAAGTCAAAGTATATACGGTGAGGACTAGAGATCTGCCAGATGATATCCAATTGAACAACGACGATTGGGTGATTCTCAACCTCTTGTGCAAAGTCCTACAACCTCTCGAACTAGTCAGCCGTTTGATCAGTCGTACAACTATACCAACAATCACTCAGGTATGGCCTAGTTATCTGTTTATGTTTCAGCAAATGGAAGTATGGATTGCAAACAAACACAATCACACGGAGCCTTACTACAAAGAGGTGTACACAGCCCTCAAACGCGCGCAAGACAAGCTTACACAGTACTACCAAGCAACTGATGCCTCTTATCGATATTCAGTTGCTTGTCTTCTCAATCCAGAAGGTAAAGCTGAGGCGTTAGGGCATCCAGATTTTACTCCCTCTTTGTATATTGAAACATTGCAATCTTTGTACAAAGATGAAGATATCTCTGGTGAATCAGACACAGATGCTGAAGTGATGCCAGCCGTTTCGTCTCCAACACCCAAGCTAGCAGATCCAGCCGGAAGTGACATTTAGAAAAGAAATACGGTGTAGAGCACTCTGCTATACCTTGATCTTGTGTTGTGTTGCTAGTAAACTAATCGTGGTATTGTTAGCGTGTGTAATTTGTATGAATGCCAAAATCAACAAGACCAGAGTTGCCAAGTTGAATAGTATAATATTGTTGTTTTTATCGTTCTCGTCCACTGTCTTCTAATTTTGTCGCCGTCGTTCTCTATCTTTGTTGTTAATACTGTTAGTGATCAGCTAACTCAGCCAGGTACACAATTGTTGTCTTATGCGGGAAGTGATACTTGCTATCCTAAAACCTGTCTAGTCTCTACAATAATGGATATTGTAGTCCTTATATATCATTCCCTTCCACACCTTTTGTAATGTATCTTTCGCCATGTTTTGTTTCCGATAAGAAGCTTTAGAGAACGTGTGTCATCTTTGTCGCATGTTTTAGAGTAACCATGCACGGCCTTCTGAGTAATCAATCACGCTGAAACTGTAATCAAGCTGTTGCAAACGTGGAAAGCATGGTGTTGAAATCCAGTTTGTTCCACGCTGCCGGCGTAGTCGTAACAAGTCACTATTTTACAATGGGTTGAGCCACTTGTATATATTGTATTCGCTGAAATGAGAGTTGCGTGTGTTGCCAAAAATCATTTGATTTCCCCACAATGCGTCTACAACTTACAACTACCAGAAAGGGTGCTCATCTAATGTTTTATCGCAACACAAGATGAATATAGCTTCTATCAGAAGCGTTATGACACAAAAGCGTCCTAGAAAGGATAAACAAGACAAGATTACACGTTATCTTAGTGAAGAAGCCATCTACAAAGTTGAGGAGATTCTTTCATGGTGGAAGGTATGTAAATGATCGTTATCAGACGAGTATTGATATTTTAGGCAAACAAAATACAATTTCCAAGGCTTGCAAAGCTTTCCAGAGGTATCTTGTCTTTGGTGGCATCTTCTACAGGTGCAGAAAGAGCTTTCAGTGCTGCTCGTGATATACATCATTACAGACGGGGTCATTTGAATGCTGACGCAATATCCAGCTCAGTGTTGATACGTTTTGAGTCATTGCGACAAGCTCAAAACAATTTGGAATCACGCGAGTACAATTCTAAAATAGAGGAACCATACTACGATTTAACCGACAAGCTGAGAAAAGAATATGATGAAGCAGAAAATAATGAAGACCAAATTGTTTGTGACAGTTTGGTCCAGCCAGGTGCATTACAAAGAACACAACAGACAGATACATACAGGACTTTGAGTTCTTCAGAGCTTTCAACAGCAAGAGTGCGTTCTAGCCAGCAACAGACAATACCATCCATGTTTAAGGGGAAAAGAAAGGCTACGACTCGAATGACATACGAACTTGACCCTGGTCCAGTTCGAAGGAAACGTGCACTATTTGTTGAGCCAAACAACAATGAGACACCAATAGAAACGCAAGAACACGAGGAGATGCAGTATCTGGTAGATGAGAACCATATCTGTGTCAATAGTAGCTCAGATTCTGATGTGGAATGAAGTATATGTAGTAATCCTTGCTTGTAACTTTGAATAACTGCAAAAACCTTGATATAACGATATCCACCAGCATAAAACAGTTACAACGGGTAAATCTACCGCTTGAAGAAGTTATTTGGGTATAGATTGGAATTTGTATTTAACGTATTCACACGTGCTGAACCGATGAACCAAACCTGGTTCACGTGTTCAAATCTGGTTTGGTTCAGGTTCTAGAACCTAATTTTAGGTTGAACCAAACTGAACAATGAAAATGGTTTGGTTGAACCTATTTGAGTCTCAGGTTTGGTTTGGTTTAACCAAAATGCCAAGCCTACTCGTTGTTAGTTTCATGAATCTAAACTCGTGGAATGCTAACTATATCTAGAAGGGCGAGGGGCTACAAAGATATATATATGGGCAAGTTGTCACGTGGTGACCAGCTAAGGCAGCTGATCAGACCATGACGAGCTCGCGTCCAACAGTGCCCCCAAAGTGAAAAGAAGACTGTCCTCAGTCAATATTGTGATATTGATGTATTGGTGGTAGTCGTTGACGTAGCATGTCGACGTCGACAATTATTGATGAATATATTGATGGAGGTGGTGAGCATTCAATAGTAACGACGGAGATGAATGTTGACAAGGCAGGTCATCATCGACAAAGGTTGTTGGGGATGGTGCGTAGTCAAAAGCATTGGTGCAACATAATTTGCTTCTGTTCGTACTGATCCAGATAATGGGATAATCCGATGTTGGAAGTCTGGAGACGTAGGCACGCAAAAGGTGGACCATCTTCTATGGCTAAGACTTCTTCATTAGCCCACTCAAAGATGACTCCTTTGATATCGCAGCGAGCATGCAGAGAGAGACGCCTAGAAGCCACAAAATGTTCAACATTTGCTGTTTCATCCTCTTGGTGGGTGTGACCAATAATTGTCAAATGGACGTTGCTCACGTTTGAGGAGAAACTGAATTGATGTTTGTTTCTCTCCAGCCACTTGACAGGGATAGTCAACTCAGTAGCATTTGACAGAACACGACAGAGTCCCACTGTCCATCCTTTGGGGGGGCCTTCGAAGTCAGGAGCTGCATATCTTGCTGCGTAAGCATAAGTTTTGCTGTCATAAGGTGGATTGAGACAACAAGATAAAGCCAATTGTTTATGTAGTCAAGACAAAGCGAGGTGAGATAGAGATTTGCTCATGTTTTTGACGGCACGGGCATGTGCTTCAACGAATCTCAATTGTCTAGGTTCCCTGCTATCATCATGTGATTCCTCCGTTGACATGGTGAGCGTGTAAGTTGCCTGTGATTCCTCCGTTGATATGGTGAGTGTGTAAGGTTGATAATAGGAAAAGAAGTCTCTTTTGACATGTGATCAGCTTCGGCGTCTCGAGCTGCAAAGTTTGGTAGAGCCGGAGTTTGATCTATCTTTCTCACGCTGTCTATGCTCGTATTTGTCGATAGACTCGCGGAAAGTATCGGATTCTCTTTTGTTAATCCAAGTTGACTCGTGATCTGGGTATCCTAACCATTTCACCAAGTACTTGGTCCGTTTGCCGTTCTTGGACGTTCTTTTATCCATTACGTACTCGACCTCATACAAATCCTCAGGGATTCCTTCGTCTTGTACAACCGGCGGCGGTCGAGAGAGCTGCCGCTTATATTTGTCATCTGGAGAAATAGTAAGGTACCTCATTGAGATCACCAGGTGCATTCGGTAGTTCTTTGGAAGGCATAGCCTAGCTGCACCTTTCCTGACAATCTCCTTGACTCGGAAGGGGCCAAACCGTTTTGGGGCAAGTTTCTGATTAAATAACCCAGGGATATGGAGACCGGGGCGGTTTTCAATGTAAACTAGATCATCTTTCCAAATATTGTACGGATGTCTCCCCACATCATATTGAAGAGCCATCATTGCTCGGGCATATCCCATATGGTTTGTTACCTCCTCCCGTATTCTCAGGTGTTGGAGATTTATATCGACGACGTCTGCCAGTGTTGATTTGGCCGTGTCACCCATTAGTCTTGGTATATATCCGTACTGGACCTCAAAAGGACTAATACCGGTGGCTTTACTTGGGACAGAGTTGATACTGAACTCGAATCTTGTTAACATGTCGTACCAATCTGTGAAAGGATCTGTCGCCAACATGCATCTCAGCATGACTTCCATGGTTTGGTTGGTCCTTTCACTTTGGCCGTCTGTCTGTGGAGAATACGCCGTACTCATGAGCAAAGAGTAATCAGCTAAACGGAACAATTCTGTCCAGAATTTTGATATAAATTTCACATCCCGATCGGAGATGATGTTCAAAGGGCATCCAAAACGGGCGTAATACCCCTTGAACCAGCGCTCAGCTGTGACTTTTGCATTGTCCGTTGTTTTACAGGGGATGAGAGTCACCATTTTAGAAAACTTGTTGGTTACGGTTAACACTGCATCATATCCTTTTGAAAGCGGAAGTTGAACCACAAAGTCCATACTGATGGTAATTCCAGGTCCAGCTTTGATTGGCAGCAGATTAAGTAAACCTTTGTGTTGACTAGTGTTCTTCAATGTTATGCATATTGGGCATGATCTGATGTAACATTTTAACTTTTTTGCCAGGTGGTGCACAGAGAAACTTGCGGACATCTTTGAGTACGACTTTTCAAAGCCACAATGGGACAATCCATCATGATAGATTTGGAAGATAGATGGGAGAACTATATCTGGGAGATACAATTTCCAATTGGAGGCTACTGGGACCAGGAAATGTATAAGCCCAAAAGCGTCGAGTTTGAAGGAGTGAAACTCCATCTGTTTGCTCTTGCAAAGTTTTCCCAATAGTTTTTTCCAATGTCTGTCCTTATCGTATCCTTGAATTATGTCCTTTTTGAATTCCGTTTTTAGTTGCACCGTACATACGGAGCTAGATAACGATGGCAAGCAGCTTAAAGACGGAGGACTATTGCTCTTGGTTAGACTTTGTTTCATGGATGCCGCGGTTTCAATATCTACAGGATATTGAGAAAGGACATCCGCATTTAAATGTGCTCAACCTGGGCAATGGATGAGCTGCGCTTTGGGTTTCCATTGCTGTAAACACATTGTCCATACCAAGAGTCTCTGATTGTACTTGGTCTTTGCGTCTGTAGACACGAACAGCCATGTTGAAGCGGAGTGATCCGTATAAATAATCACCCTTTTATTTTCAATCGTCTCCTCAAAGGACTTCAAAGCCCAAATGAGAGCGCCCATCTCCAGCTCGGTCGGCCAGTAATTCTTTTCTGCTTTGGTCAAACACTTGGATATATATGCCACTGGGCGCTCGCAGAACTTCCCATTGTTTCGACCTCAAAATTCTCGCGGGACCGACTATATGGGCAACTTAATATGTAGAGCGGCCCCAAATCCCAGTTTGCATGCATCCACATACAGAATGTATTCAGCATTGGCGTCATCCAGAGCGTGAGATAGGTATGTAGCTGACTTCAGACGTTCCTTGATATCGGCAAACAATTTATCCTGACTTGGGCCCCAGGCCGTGTCCAAAGAAACTTTGGAGAACATGGCTTTAGAGCTTCTGTCACTGCGTGATAATTGATTATTTTTGGGGGCAAGTTGAGCAATTAGTTTGCTCATGGGTTCCACGATCTGTGCATAATTTCTCACATAGTCTTGGTAGTAATCAAAGAAACCAAGCGTTATGCAAAGATCCTGGAGAGTCCAAGGTCTGGGCAAGTTTACCATGGCTTCTATCTTGCTCTGCTGTGTCGCCAGCCCAAATTTACTCACTCTGTGACCCAAGAGCTTGATGGATTGAAATCCTATAAAGGCTTTTCCGGGGTCCAGAGTCAAGCCAGCCTTTTTGATTTGCAAAGTCACCCAGTCCACATGGCAAAGGTGTTCTTCCCAGGTCTGAGAGAAGACAATGATGTCATCGACATAAATGATAACAAACTCCCAACAATGTTCCTTGATTAGTCTGTTGACCACTCTCTGGCAGTGAGCAGGGCTATTAATATATCCCATCAAAGACCTAGTTAGTCTTTTAGCTCCCCCGTGTCTGGATGAGAAGGTAACCTTCTCCCTGTCTTTGGGGGCCACCAACATCTGGTAGAAAGCCTTCTTGAAGTCAAGCAGCAAGATGAAGTTCGACTTTTGCAATCTGGGAAAGATATCTTTCTGTTTGGGGAGAAGGTATACATCCAATGGAGTCATATCATTAATCTTTCAAAAGTCGATGACCAAGCGTGGTTTCCCTTTTTGAATCACTATCATGCATGGTGAGCAGTAGAGGGTAGGCTCCGCATCCTCCACTACACCTTGTGATTCAAGTTCTTTCATGATTGTGTCAAAGTGCTTCCGTTTTTCCTGTGACATAGGGTATGGCGTTTGAAAGGAAGACTTGCCAACAAACTCAGGTTTGATAGGCATCTTTATATATTCTCCGGTATTGAGGCATCCAATACCCTCCCAAATATCCTTTTCTACCAGGACATCCTTCATTGATTGCCATTGAATGTCCGTCAGGATGGAAGAGAAATTCCACTTGTCCTTTACAATAGTTTCATTATCGTTTGATCGGTGCGAATCTTGAGCGTTGATGGCCAAGGCAACGATTGGTCTCAACGATCTTGGGATAATGTCCAAAGCAGAAATTCCAATAATGTCTTGGTCATCAATGTCCTCAGGTATGCCGTAGGGCTCCATGAATTTGGATAATGAAATGGCTGTATGATAAGGATCGTGTGGATCGTCTATTGTTTGTCTGCTCATTGACTGTTCTTGTGGTTGTGGTTGCCCAGAAGAACTGTATTCTCCCTTACCTTGAGCGGGAGGTTTGGGAGAGGATAAAAATCCTTGGACCGTGGCCCCAAAAGATACTGACGGTGAATCATCATATTGGTCTCGGTAGCGCAAGCATCCGAAGTCAATTTGGTTACCTCGCCAATCACCTTCCCACTATTGACAGTTATTGTCTTGTCACCAAGATTGGCCATTACGACAATTCTGCACTTAGAATCCACCAACAAATCAGCTGACTGCAACCAACTGAGTCTGGAAATGACATGGCGACCGGTATACCAAAAGGTTTGTTTGTCGGGGAGATTGCTAGGGTTAGGGTTAGGGTTAGGGTTAGGGTTAGGGTTAGGGTTAGGGTTAGGGTTAGGGTTAGGGTTAGGGTTAGG